>BPLR01007255.1:0-182175 GCA_021605095.1 Caerostris extrusa
CACAGTATTGCTGTCCACAGTTCAAGCTACAGGAGCCGTTCAACTATGGGACCGTCCAAGAAACAGAGGTGGCTGGTAAGGGAATATGCCCTGAACAACAAATGTCATTGCCGAACCTCAACTGTTCGTGTGAGAGTATAACATCTGTTACAGTTGGTGTTTAATATGCTTCAATGGTCCTCAACGTTTAATTTTGAGAATTCATCAACTACTTTTGTGAATGTGCCTTGAAGCTTAAGACATCTAAGTAGTTTATTGCAGTGAGTCGAAATCAAGTGATTAAAAGACTTTCGTGCTCATCAGAGTTGCTGCAATTCATCGATTGTCATCTGATTTCAGTGATACCACATTAGGTGAGACCAGAGATCCTGGCTGGAGAAAAGTATCCTGATCAACCGATCCAGATCCTTGAAAAACAGGACGAGAACTTTTCTGAACTGAGTGATCCAGTGTTGGTGAGAACAAATTGTTTATGAAACAAGTGACTGAAATTTCATGAACTATTTATTGAGTTTAAGTAATAATTATATAAAAGTTTAAGTATTTAAGTTACATATTTAGATTTCTTAAAAATACCAGGTGTTTGTCATTTAAATTAAATTATTCAATTGATAATTTATTTATATTGATAATTTATGTATTATTATTGTTTAGTTATTCATGCATGATAGAAATTAATATTGCTGAGATATTTCTAGTAAAATCTATTCAACAAGAAAAGTTTTTCAAAAGTCTATTGAAAGACAAGAAACTTATGTCGAAGAGTAAATTAAAATCTTTAAATCCTTTTAGATTTAGATGGAATCTTAAGAGTAGGTGGACGTTTGAGTAATGCGGAATGTAGTTGTGATAAAATACACCGTATAATGTTGCCTAAAAATCATGCATTTACTGAGATGTTAATTTCTTATTAGCGTATAAAATATTCATGTAGTATTATCTGCCCTTTGTGTCATGTACGTGAGAAATTCTGCCCTATAGGTGGAAAATCTATTTGCAGAAAAATAGTGCATAATGTGTTATTTGTTCAAAAGTAAAACCTATAGTGTCAACACAACTAATGGGTAATTTACCAAGAGTTAGAGTTACCTTTAATTATACATTTAATGTTTCAGGTGTAGATTTCTGTGGACCATTTTTTGGTTAAACTTGGTAAACAAAGAAAGAGTATTGTGTGTAAAATGTATGTATGTTTATTTGTTTGTTTTGTATTTAAGGCAGTACATATTGAGAGCGTTTCTGATTTATCATCCGAATCCTTTATAGCTGCTTTAAAAGGATTTATTGCACGTAGAGGCAAATGTGCTAAATTATACTCTGATAAAGTAAAAGAATTTTGTAGGTGCGAACAGAGAAATTCAAAAAAGTTTAATGAGTTATTAATCCTGAGATTAAGTTACCTTCATATTTATGTGAAGAAGGTATTGAATGGAAATGTATTCCCCCTCCACCCCCAAATTTTGGTGGTCTCTGGGAAGCGGCCATTAAATCATTTAAGTTTCATTTGAGAAGAGTAGTTAAAGGTGCTAGTTTAAATTATGAAGAGTTTTTAACTATATGTATACAAACTGAAGCAATTTTGAATTCTAGACCATTGAGTCCAATTTCTACTGATAGTGATAACTTCGAAGTTTAACTCCAGCCCATTTTTTGATTAATCGATCAATGAACGCTATTTTAGAGCCTAATTTAATTGATTTAAAAGATAATAATCTTAATAAGTGGCAAAAGGGTAACTAAAATAGTTCAATTAGTGTGGAAAAAATGGCATCGTAGCTATTAAGTGAATTGCAACAAAGAAATAAATGGGTCTTTGAAAAAGACAATGTAAACATTGGTGATTTAGTGCTATTGGTTGATGATAATTTACCTACTTATAAATGGTCTTTGGGCAAGAATAATTGATATTTATTATGGTGTTGATAATAAAATCAGAGTGCTTAATATAAAAACCCAGAGTGGAATTTTTAAGAGACCAGTATCAAAAGTGTGTATTTTGCCTATGCCAGAGTAATTTCCTTTAGAGTGCTTTTGTTTATATTCATGGTATTATGTTTGTAATTTGTTTAAATTTAGTACAATGTATGCATATATATATTCATTTTTCAATGACTTATTATATGTTTAGAATTGTTAATTTTGTATGTTAAAATGATTATTGTATATTATTGAATGTTTAGTAAACATATCAATGGGTGGCGGTATGTTACGCCGAAACCCATGTCCCCCTGTAGGGAGGTCAACGCCCTATGTCCAGAAAAACATCCTGTCTGTGGGGGTGTCTGGCAGGGGGTGAGCTGACGGGAGGAGAGAGAGAAAGAATGTAAGAAGGAAGTTGTACTTCTACGACCTTAGAGAACGGTCGTGTGGCAGGGCATCTACGAGTGTGATGTCTGCATAAACTAAATAAGTTCAACTTCTGCAACCAACGAGAAAGGTTGTGTGTGGCAGTCATCTTCGAGCGTGATGGCTGCATAATAAAGGAGTTATTTTATACAGTCCACAAATCTGTGTCATTCTTCGTGTCTGTGTCGAAGATTACTTGAGTTTATATTTGAGTGACCGAGCTACCGAACAGATGCTCTCGAAACACTTACAAAGAAAAAACGATCACAGAGGACCTATGCTAAATCAATAACAAAACTTCGTATCGGATCTAATCCAAACAGATTTGAAATATTGAAAACCTCTCCATCAGTAATATGTCGGACATAAAATATATAGTTATACTAATGACGGCGTGTTGTTTCAAAGTTTATTCCACTTGGTAGGCATCTAGATCAAGCCCACGTACGGACTCACATGGTTGAAGGGAAAGGGGGCTGCTTTTTATGAGGGAGCATCCGTAAGTAGAAGTCGGACTTGGCTATGAGAGAGAAACCTACGGCTTAAAGGGGATTCGAACCACTACAAATATCCATCTAACCCGAAACCTCTGGTACCTAATGCTAGACACAACGGCCATTCAGGCTCCAACGACGACATAATTGAATACAGAGAGGAAGATAGGGTTTTAGACTGATTTATTTTTAAATACGTTTATTATTATTATTTTTTTAATTTATCGCACACTACTTTAAACAAATATTTGACTGAAACTGTACATTTATTTGATTTTATAAACCTAGGATCTAAACTGGGTTTTACAATTATTTTTCTGCACTTGTTTTGTCGAAATCTGGGCCAATAAAGCCCGCCAACCCAGCGGTGTTGTAAGCAATTATAGCACCTGGTTAATTGAATAACTTTTTATTTGGAATTTTTACTGAAGAGACGTAAATGCTCCTTCAAAAACTTCTCTTAATTGATAGATTATCTGTGGCCCACTGAGGGAAGAGCCAGTGACTTTTGCGGAATCGTCGGCCGCGCTTTCCGATCAATCGCGGAGAAATCGCTTTCGCATTGTTTCTAATCCCATTATCGCTGCGCGTCATCGAAATTCCTCTCGGTTCGGTCAATTTTGCCACGCCCCCTTTCCTCCTGCATTCCTGTCGTTCATGAGGGATGTCGTCGAAAAACAACGGCAGTGCCACTGGGGGGGCGAGTGAGTGGTGCGCTGAAAGGAGCTCTCATTTGTCTGCGACGAGACGCTCCGATTATCTAAACTTCAAAAATAACAAAACCCCTGGTCTGGATCTTATTAATAATCGTATGCTAAAGTCCACTCCCTATTATTCCTTCTTTTTAACTTTCATCTCAGGATCTGTCATTTCCCAGCTTGCTGGAAGACTGTCGTAGTATGCCCCCTTCCTAAGGGAAACTCCAATTTGGCTTATCCTCAAAATTACCGTCCTATCTCACTACTTAGTTTTTTTTTCTTCTAATGCAGCTGGCAAATAGACCGTGATCTTTCGCCATAAGGGCTGCACCGATGTTACTCACTTTGCGTTACCCAGGGGGCGCGTGTAACTTGATGGTAAGCCACGGAGTAACAATGCCCCGCAACGCTCCTGTTAGGACCGGGACCTACGGCTTAAAGTGGATTCCGAATCACTACAACATCCATGGGCAAAGCCGGGATTTGAACCCGATACCCGTGGTACCGAACGCCAGAGCACTAGCCACTCGGCCATCAGGCCCCCGCTCTCACTACTTAGTAGTTTGAGCAAAATATTCGAATCTGCGTTACTTAAACGCTTGAATCAGCATTGCGATCTGAATGACTTAATCATTCTGAACAATTTGGTTTCATAAAGCAATTAAGTACCTGTCATCAACTTCTTAGACTGACAGATTCACGACGGCTTTAACGAACGCAAATCTACGGGAATATTATTTTGGTCGTTGCCAAAGCCGTAACGTAGATAAAATTTGGCATAATGGCTTATTATTCAAGCTCATACGACTTGATTTCTCGGCTCAAATTATAAAAACTCTTTACCCTAAATGCAGTCCCGAGAATTTTTAGTCAGAGTAGGTGGAGTTACCTCTTCTTTCAGACCAATAGAAGGGGTGTACCGCGAGGGTCGCTCTTAGCGCCCGCCCTTTTCAACTTAGGTATAAATGACATTCCGAGAGATTGCCAAACCTCTCTTTTCTGCTATGCCGATGACACGGCGATAGCGAAACAAAAAGAAATCACCTCAGCTTGCTGTTAAAGATATCCAATTTTTTGTATTTAAACTTGAAAACTCCGGAGGTTGTTTTGATAAAAGTGGATGCTGCAGTGCATTTCAAAAGAACTTGCTTAACCGTTCAGCACTCAATTGAACTCACGCATGAGCTCTGTTGCACCCCAATGTTTTTACTCATCATTTCTCTTTAAATAAATAAATAAATAATAATAATAATAATAATATTGGAATGTTTTTTTTTTTTTTATAGGAGTCATTTAAATAGCAATTTCAAAATAGAAAATAATACTTTTAGTGTTTTATTGTATGAAGACGACTTTTTTTTTTATCCTTTTCGACAGATCAAACCATTTTATATGTAAAATAAACACTTTTTTTTTGGTTAAAATAATATCAAATTATAATGTTTAGATTATATGCAAGTCGAAAAAATTTAGAAAACAAGCATTGAATATTCATTATTCAATACGAGACGTCAGTTTAGAATTCCCATTTAATTTTCTTCCATACAAAAAAATTACTTTATTTTTCATGTGTTTTTGTGACTACTCATCAGTATTTTCTTCAGAAACTTTAAAAACTTTTAACTAAAACTAAGAAAACCTTTTCTTCAGCCTTGGCCTGCACGTTCACCAGATCTTTAGCCAGTAGAAAACGTCTGGTCTGTGGTTGCCGAGCGACTGGCTCGTCACCATACGCCAGTCACTACGGTTGATGAGCTGTGGCATCGTGTTGAAGCTGCATGGGCATCTGTACCTGTACATGCCATCCAATCTCTGTTTGACTCAACGCCCAGGCGTATAAGTGCTGTTATTACTGCAAAGAGGTGGTTGTCTGGGTACTGATTTCTGAAGATCTATGCACCCAATTTTCTTGAAAATTTAATCACTTGGACAGTGGACAAATATATTTATATTATATAATGGACAAATATATTATTATATCAATGGACAAATATATTTAATACATTATAATATATTTGTCCAATAAATATTATTTTGTTATCTGCATTTCTTCCTGGTGTGGCAATTTTACTGTCAAGTAGTGTACATATGCCGTTATTGGAATTCACTCAAGTGACCTCTTCCAATTATCATTGATACTATCATCTTACATTATAATATACTCTGCAATCTACAATATTTTTTCCACTTTATAAATGTTTCTTTTTTGAAAACATATGAATACATCGGATAGTTTTGAACAGATGAACTGAGAAATCTGACGAGACTTGCATGAAATTTCACGCTAATGGTGGTGACAAGTTGTTCTGAAGTCGAACTGCAGTGTTGCCTTTTCTCTATACAACATCCTGTGAATACTTTATAGAACTCATCCCTAGCATTCCGAAACATAGCAGCTGCGTTTGAGAAGCGAAGCTGAATTCCAAAATGAATTCAGTTGCTACGGCATTGAAATGCAACCTTATTTCTTAATCATCTTTCGTGAGACGATTATTATTATTAGCGTTTCTTATTATGATTAACATTCTTTAATTATTTAATTAGCATTTCTCTAAAATCTTCTCGTCATTGGCTTTTTTTCTTTTTCAAACTATGGCCTTCGCATTGTTAGGAATGCCCATTGATTTTTATCTTCAGATAAAAAAATGTCATAAATTAAAAAGAGAAAATGTTAAAAAAATTCGTTGCAAAAATATAATTTTTAATCATGCCTATTGGGTACATGTTTCTGCTTGTTTAATAAAATATATTTCAAATAAAACAATATTTAATTCTGTCGTTTCTTATCCCACTTGGTAACATCTAGACTAGTATCCGTCCTAGAGTTCATGAATCCTTGAGAAAAACCGACGAGTCATGATAAAGGGTAAAAAACGCAACTTCTTTTTCTCCTTGACCTTGCAGCAC
The DNA here is from genome assembly GCA_021605095.1 of Caerostris extrusa. Taxonomy (NCBI): domain Eukaryota; kingdom Metazoa; phylum Arthropoda; class Arachnida; order Araneae; family Araneidae; genus Caerostris; species Caerostris extrusa. Next base: position 6,446 of record BPLR01007255.1, read on the forward strand.
ATGGGGCACCCAAAGGGACTTTTCCCCCTCCCGGTTATACCCCAGGGTACTGGGTACCCAATTTAGTCGCTTTTTACGACATACATGGGCTACAGTGAGGCTATTCTAACCCGGACCCACATGGAAAAATAATTCAACAGTGCACAAAATACTTACTTTTGTTAAAATTAAATTTTAAAAAATCAGTTTATTGGATGAAAAATATATTTTGCAATACTATCATTTCGATATTAAATGTGAAACATGTTTTTATTTTTTTTTTTGTGTAGTTTTCATTTAATCTAAGTCAATTTATTTAAGAAACAAATACGAGGGAAACAAAGATTTTTTTTTAAATGCTCTCTTTTATTCTTAGAGATAAGGGAATGCCCACCGTCGGTTGTTTGTTAAATGCGTGTTTGCGCATGCAGAACGTTCCTCGATGTTGAGTAGCGAGGGGTGAGATTGCGAGAATGATTTGTGTTCAGAGCCGGCGGAAAAGAGTGAACGCGATCACTTCTTCGAGGGGCTCGATGCGTGGGCGTGTGTTTTTCTCCAGAACTTCTTCTCCTTGCGACATTCGGCGCACTCGACGCTTTCCGTTCCCATGGTGACGACGCCTCTGATTCAACGGAGGATCGGACCACCCCTTTGCGTGGGCTGTCGGGGGTGCTTCGGATAGACCGGAGCGCTGCCATGACTGATGAGCATCGGGGAGAAAGAGTGCGCCCTGTTTACTAATAGACTCTGCTCCGGAATTCAAGGAATTCAAACAAGATAGCTCCTTCAATTATCCTCATAATATATTCCTGAGTGCAAATATCGGATTTTTTTGCGGTTGCAGGGATGGAAACAGTTTGTTTTATGCCACACCAACTGTTCCAGAGATGTGTTGTCTGTAACGAACTGTTTGTAAGTATGGGTAAGAATTTAATATTTTATTTTGACCACTCCAGCACTCGCAGAGGATGATAACATATTTAATTTTCGCTAGTGATATTCATGATGCCAATTGTAACTCGTGCTGTGCTGAAATTTTGAAGCGTTTCTTTCGTAAATTCTGTTCAGAAGTAATAATGGCAGTGATTAGCTGATGGACAGAATATGACGCGTTATTCTGTGCGGGAGAAACGAGTCCCTCCGTTGAAAAGCACCCCGGCATTCGAAAGGGGAGACCCTGCCTTAAAAGACGCTGCCGCGTAATTTCACTCGGGGTTTCTCTCCAGTACATCCTGTCGTTGATGAGGACATCTCAAGATCCGCCCCATTTGCGCACAGCCTGACGCTCCGGGTCCAGTGGAGAGAGAACTCCTGTCTCTAGTGGACCCAACGTCATCTGCGGATCCCGCTGCTGCTTTTAACAATTCCTTCGAGTCCGAGATTCTCGTATCCAAAATGAGAAGCTGTTCAGAAAGGAGGCCCTCTGATATTCCATCGTGAAAGAGATCCGGGTATATTTTCCGGAAATACCCCCAACAAAACTAGCTTTTTTTCGTCTTTCAATATAAACTGAATATATGAACAATACTCAGCTGGTTGTATTGTTGAATTGAATTTATTCCCATATGGCTTTCATGGAAGATAACTATCTGACTGTCTTTTGGTCTATTTGTATATATTCTTTTTCTGCGTGAGTAGAAGAATTAAAAACTGTGAACTTCAAAACTCCCCATAGAAGATAATCTTTGAGAGGATGGCTCTTTTAAAAGGTTTTTCTTTAATATTAAATTAATTTTTAATATTCTATATGAAGGAAATGTAGAAGTAGAAATGCTCATTAATTACGAATGAATAAAAGTTTGGTCTAAAATATTGGTTGAATTAAAAGATTAGTCCCATAATAATAAGGATATATATATATGCACAGAATTTTTTAATTTTTCCTGTTACACAATTTCAATTTTTTTTATTTTTTATCCTCTGTTAACCATTTTTTACTTGCATACTACGTGGTTGTGTAATGTAAAACTCATTCATAAATGAGAATGCATTGTATTGGTATTGTATCTAATGATATTCTATTGATATAATTAAATACAATAACAAATAATTACAAAACTTTTACAATATCATTACAAAACTTTTTCGTTGGGTTTGTTTTTTTTTTTTTTTTCCATGGTGTTATTTCTAATTTTTAAGATTACCTTTTCTTAAATTGAAAAAATTGTTAGTAATCTTAGTAAACGCTCTTCTTTTGAATTTGCTTTATTATATTTCTGCATAAATATTTCTATAAAAAAAAAAAAATTCTATTAAGAAAATAATATTGAGTTTTAATAATTTTTCATTTAATAATATTGAGTTTCAATAATCTTAACGCATTATTCCAAGTAGACTCGTATTCTCTTATTTGCACCTTTTCGAACCGCCACGAGTTAACTGGCGCGAAAATTAATTTCTAATTCGGAGCCAATAGGAGTCTTTTGGACATCATGAAGCTCCCAAATGGAAATTCACTTATTATCTGCGTTGCACATCTGGCCATCCAACTGCAATTAGGGTTAGCCAGAATAGGGAGGATGCTTTGCTGTCACAAACAGCGCGTTAACTTTCCGTTATTTTGCTTCAAAATGAGTAAAAATGAAAGCGTTTCAAGTGAGCACAGAAGCGGATCTCGAAAGCTCCGGCAGGGATGATGCGAATTCCGCTGATGAATGAAAATGATGCCGTTCCATGTAATGTGTAATGCCCCTGGTGGTGAATCCTGTCTGGGACTAGGATGTGCACAAAATTCATGTTTTAATTTCTGTAATAAACAATAAGATTAGAATGTATCAATTATAATTCTAACATTTTAAATTTTGTCAAAAAAAAAAAATGTTTTCTGAAATAAAACTGTACTTTAAAAAAGAAGTTCCTTAAGAGGTAAATGAAAAGGTAAAAATTAAAAAATAAATAAATAGTAATAATAAATGAGCAGACGCGGGGAGAAGGGGCTGCGGCCGTGATTGGGGAGGGGGACGCCGACCAGCACTTTCGGTTCACAGTTTGTCTGGGAGACGTCGGATGTGCTATCCGCACAATGACAGAAATCAGATATTTCAGTAGCACTACCAGTTCTATAAAATTAATTTCACTTAATATTTTTTTTCCAAATGTGTGTGCACATGTTGAGTAAAAGTATGCCATTTATAATGTTTGATATTTTATGGAAAACTAGTGTAATGCTCATGACTAGCAGGGTTAGCGACGACTTGCGATTAATCAGTTATTTTATGGACGCCTATTGCTTCATTTTTCTTAGTTTTTGGTGTTTCCCGCCCTTGCAAAGGCTATTGCCCCCTGCAAATACTCCGTGTACTCTAAGGGGCTGCGTGTATATCAGTGTGGAAATCGAACATTTATTTTTTTAATGAACTAGATGACTGAGAAACTTTTTTGATAAAAGATATTCTCTTTGCAGTTTTTTTTTTTGTTGTTGTTGTTAATTGCTTTTAATAAGCTTTTCATTGCTAAATAATAATAATAATAAAAACATTTGTGAATCTGTGTTTAAGATTCCTTTTTTTTTTTTCTAAATAGTTGTAATTGTGACGATTTTTATGGAAAAAATGGTAGGATATGTATAACTGTACACTACAGATGATTTTTAAGATTTTTTTTTTGTCACTTTTATAAAGAAAGAGAATGACCGAAATATTTATTACATGCCTTGCAATATACAGAATTTTATAAAATATGTTCAGACTTTAATAAAATATGTTCTTCAACCTGTTTTGAAAGTTACAGTTTCGCTCCAAATTTTCACGCATCTGACGAATATTGATTCAGATTATAAAATTTGTAAAATCAAATAAAATTACGCATAAATTTTTAATTCAAAGATAGTTTACAAACAAAAAGAAAATCCTTTAGATCAGGGGTCTCCAAACTTTCCAGCCTTAGAGCCATATTGTTTACTTCAATAAGTACCAAGGGCCAAAGCCGTTTTAAGTTTTCTGCCATTATCTATAATTTCCACACTAGTTAATTTAGCTTTTCCGTTCCTGAGGAATTTTCAGGATAAAAATCATGTGTTTGATTCAGGATATATACATTCCAAACATCGATATACATAAATATGCGATACTCTTTACCCCAACAGAACTGCCGAGGGTAACTGCGGGATGTTCACTAGTTTATAATGTTTGTGGGATTCATTTCAATTATGTGTTAGTTGTTATGCTTAACTTAAATTTTCTGCGTATTAAATTGTCATTAACAATGTCGTCTGCGTACTTTCCATTAAACTTTACCTGGCAAGTAAATAAAACTGAGTTATAACCATTCTGTGTTTTTTTTCCAACTTATTACAGCAACAATAAGCTATTCTCTCTCGCGGGCCGGATGGATGACACTGGCGGGCCGTAATTTGAAGACCCCTGGTTTAGACGAATTCGGTGGGACAAATGAGGAGACAAAAGGCGACACGAAAACAACAACTGCACCGAAATTACATCCCCCCCCACACGCTCTCTCCTTCTCAGGGTGCTTCGCCCCCCTCACCCCTACTACTGTCACGTGCACCGAACGACATTTTTGTTCTCCTTGGGTCCTTTGCTGAAATTGAAATCTGAACAGCAAGGCGGCCTAGATTGCGAAATGCATTACTGCAGCAAGAGAAAGAGATGTCACCTTTAGAAAATTCCACCTCTAATTATCTGAGATAGTGGCGGTGTGTGGTATTATGTTAAATTGAAATTCTCACCATTACTAAATTTTGCGCACTGCTTCCCCAGAAGGAATTCGGGAGCATTTCTGTGATTTTCTACTGTGCTTCATTTCAAAATGCATTTTATCAAAGTTTACATCAGAGTATTTTTTCTCCAGAAATGTTCGTACTAATATTTGTTTAAGTAAAATATATAGTATACAAATACATATCTTGTCCTTTTATAAGAAAAAAAAAATAATATCAATGGTGAGTTACTAGTTAAATGTCGCCTGCTTTTATTTTACGGGTGCTATGAGCAAGATTTGTATTCTGCCAGTTTCATTTCGTCATTGATTCAACTGTCGTCATGCTTTCTATTATTAGCTTATAATGAAACCTAGTGTAACATATTATGCGACGCTTGGCACCACATATTTCCGCTATATTACGTAGTGATGCTCTCTGGGGTTGTTGTTTTTTAATAGGTTTTAAATTTCCCCTTTCCTGCGCTGAGAATACTTGTTGTCCGGACGAGGAAGATGCTTATTCCTTCCTCAGTGTTGAGGAAGATTCAGATTCGTGTTGGGCGGCGGTGGGGGAGGAAGGGTTGCCACTTGAACGACAACAGCTCTCAACTGGCGGCACCTTTTTTTTTTTTTTTTTTTTTTTTTTTTTTTTTTTTTGCATTCCTGAAGGAAGCTTGGGAAAACACTCCGTACACTTTGTGCCAGATTGTCAAAGTAACAAACAATTGTTATCTGCTATGCTAGAGACTAGTTGTGTCAGGATGAAATACCAGTCTCTCTTTATATTTACATTAGCTTATTTACAATATTAGTACATACATACACATGGACTCTTCTACAATAGCCTTGATAGTTAAAAACCAAGAACCGGTCCCTGACCGTCTATCTCGTTCGGACGCTCCCAGCGTTCTCCTCGTGGTTTCCAAATCTACTGCATGTACTTACTTACCACGCTGGACCACTCAGTTAAGGTCACAGTCGCGACCTCTTGCGGCTATAATAATAATTAAACCTTACACAATAGTTTATGTTTAACTGTCATAACCATGCTACTACCGTATCCCTAAAGGAATTGGTGATATACTCCGACAACTAACCGGCCTCCGGCCGACTTGAGTCGAACTCTTTATCGAGTCTGACGCGAAAGACTTTGGCGATGGTACTTGGGTGTGACGTCCTTCACCTCCTGTCGGTGCTCATACTGTCGGCATGTTATGCATGTATGAAAGCCATGGGTCATCTATAAAAGAGATGTATAATGGATTGCATGCATTTGTTTCTTTACAAAAGACATGTAATAAAGTATATATATATATAATACATGCAGATATATTAATTATACATGTATATATCAGGTATATAGATTACATGTCTTTTTTTGTCTTTATAATTGATTGCACGTATTCCCCATAGTATACATGTATGTGGTTGTGTAAAATTATTTTAAGCGTTGCTTAATACTAAGAGACAAAAATTCAAAAACAACCAGATAAGATACATACTAAATAAAAATAAATGTGCAAGATTGTATTTCTCTTCACTGTTCGTTTTCCCTACTTGTATTTAGCTGAGGATCCTTTCATTTGACGTTTACTAAAACCTGAATTGATGTCTAAATTACTGAACACCGAACAAATCACCAGTGTTGCATCTCGGAGTATACGGACGATTCTTTTAGGTTCACAACGGTTGAATTAGGTTATAGCCATTTTGTATGATGTTTAACTTCTGTGACAGTTACACTTTAACTGTAACTATTGCAACCATTTTATCTGTTTACTTGGCGCTTTACCAATCTGCCACAAGGAGTACAGGATTCTAGACTTTCACCCAATTCGGTTCTGGCTCTCAGAGTGTTGAGGACTTTGGACGCCAAACGGCGACCGCCGAGTAAGCCAATGTGTCATTTGCACACTTGATCAACCGTTTTGACGGCCTACGCCAAAATGGCTTAAAATGGTTTTTTGGCGTGAAAGTGAAATGTATCAAACATCTGAGAATCCCCAAAACGTTTTAGAAATATGACATTGTCTCTCTGTCCCAGACACTATTTGTTTGGATTTTCAAAGTTTTTGACATCTATCCATTTCGCAAAAATTATAATGCATGCTACTCGCATTACAAATAAAGGTCGCATACCAAACGAAATTTTTCGCATTTAAAAAGACAAGTTGAACTTATTCGAAAGCAGACTCGCAGCGCCCACTCTTAACACCCTCACCACCCCTTCTAGCTTCTATAATCCATCGCTCCTTTTTCAGCCCAACTTCTCAACCAGAATACTTTTGGAGATAAGTTTGAGATTTCATTCACTACGACTGCAGACTCCTTGAACATTTTCTCTACTCGTGGTCTTGGGATTCATATTGGGCCTTGGGATATATATATATAATAAAATTACTTTTGAATGTCTCATTTATGAGAGGCATTTTAGAAAACATAATACTTTTAAAATCTCCTTTCAAGCGTAGTTTTATTTTGTGAACGGAGTAAGGGGAACCCAAGAGAAATAAAATGGGTTTTCTATTATATAACTAAATGATGTTGTTGACTTGCAAAAGCATTTTTAGTCAGATAAAATGAAAATTAATTTTTTGAATTTAATTTCAACAAAAATACGCATTTTGTACACACTATTGAAATTATTTTTCCAACTTTTTGACATGCGGATTTGAATGCCGCTTTATTAAAAATGTTTATTTCACGGGCACATACACTATCTAATACCCTTTATTAAAATTATATTTATTCGTCTAATGAAAAATTTTCACGACTTCTCTTTTTTAATTCATTTATAATTTTCTGTGTCGTACTTTAATAGGTATGGAAAATATATATATATATATATTTTTTTTTCTGAAATGGAACCCAGCAACATTTTCTTTTTAATTAGATAGGAAATAAAACAAAAAGCTTTATTACATTTTTTTCAAAGTATCGTTTTTAATTATCTAAACATATGATCTGAGAAGGAATTTCGTTTTTATCTGAAATCAGTTCTTTATGGTTTTAATATGTGTTGCTGTTGTTGTCGTATCCCTCATGGAAGGAGGGAAGAGGGGTGCAGCCTCTGTTCTGATGAAGCACCCGTAGGTAGAAGTCTGACTTCTGCTCCGTGACGCTCTTACAGTCATAGGACATCGGGACCTACGGCTTAAAGTGGATTCCGAACCACTACAAACATCCTTGGCACCGCCGGGACTCGAACCCTAAACCTGTTTAATATGTGTTTCCTTTTCAATTAAAATTCAGTCGATGTCATAATATTAAGTTTAAGATGTCATAAGATAAGACTAAGTTTATGTTTTATGTGTTCAACGTAAATAAATTAAATGTATACTTTATTAATTTAGTTTTGTAAAGCAATGGTACAATTTTATGTAAGCAAGATTTATTGCGTCAATGAGATTATTGCATTTTAATGTGAGCGCATTTCTTGCTTCATTATTAAAAATCTGTTTATTTGTGACAAGAGAATCAGGCTGCCCTAGGAAACTGGACTAGCTCCTTCTCTGCCTTCTCCCCCTCATCAGTGGTCCCTTGCATTCACTCGCGTACTGGTGACACGAATCAGAACCCTCTCAATTTCTTGACTGTGTGTTTTGCCAACATCGTCGAACTGCTTCTCCCTCGAATGGCAGGACTGGGGGGTCAAGGGGGACGGAATTCACTAGAATCGGAACTTTTTTTTTCTCGCTTGGAACTTCCAACTATAACGACGATGTTATTAAAATCAAATGTTAAATAATAATAATAATAATAATTAAAAAACAACAAAAAAAAAAAAAACCCCGTTAATTTCATTAAAATCAAATTTTTATCTCTTCAAGTAAAATGTAAATTACAATTTCTTTTATTATGCTCTTCATGTATTTGCTTATTCTTAGTAAAATGTATTGATTACTTTTATACACAGTCCAGTCACATTAATGTGACTACCTGTCAAAAAGCCAGAATAGACACTCTTGTATATTCTGGCTTTTAATGGTATTCTTTATATGCACTCTGCTGCAGTGTGCTGCCACCTGCCTTTTTGTGATTTCACGTTGACGTCGAAAGTAGGTGGTGGTCACATGTGACTGGACTGTGTATGACAAAAAGTTGCATAGATTGCTACTGTTATGTTTAAAAATACTTGGACATAATTGCTGCAAACTCTAACAGTCTGTTTCTTCTTTTGTTGCAGAACACGGACGTCTGGTTGCTGCCTGACTACGATCAAGTAAGATGCAAGATCATTTTATTAAGCAATCAATGCATGCTTCCTTTCTATGGGCAACAAAGAAGCTGCGATTTAATATTCGCCAACTTTACACAAGTGTATTGTTATTTTTTAAGCCCTTGAAATGCAATGTGTTTTGATTCTGTATTTTCAAGACTAGCAGGATTAGTATTGCATTATCATGTAGATAATTATGCCATTACATTTTGCTTTTTTTACCATGTATACGCCATTGTCATAGCAGAAATTGAAACTCTGCAAATCTGTTCATTTTGGTGGTTAATATTTGGCTACGTTTAATTCGAATGGATGGCTCTTACTGCGAGAAGGCTTTTGAGGAGAGCTCGCCAATTGGCGTAAGTAGCAAGAGGTTTCGTTCGAGGGTGGACGCCCCTAATTTTCTACTTTTTTTTTCATGGCGATTTTATAAGGGATTGATCTACGTTGATATTAGTATAAGTATTTTGGTACCTTTTAGTAATGAATGTGTGAATGGTCATACAGAATTTAAAAACTGGTTCAGTTCTTTTCTGAAATTGATCAGTGAAAAATTACAAATAATAAAACACTTTTATTTTTTTTTTTTTTTTTTTTTTTAAAATTAAATAAAGATATTTTTTTCAACCAGATTTTCATTCCGCCAGATGGCGCTAACCTTAACAACTGACTAGAGTCATTAGTTAAATAACTTTTAAAAAATGAGGTCGAAAATTTACAGAATTAAATAGTAAATTAGCTATCAATTATATTAATAATAGTATTAGTTAATAACAGGATAAACTAACACCGTTACAGTCTTAAAACAAATGCTAACAGTTCAAAAGTTGTTGGGATTTCTTGTATAAGAATTGTTGCTTTTTTTAGCCGACTTGTATAATTTAAGGCAAGTTATTTAAAATCTCATATCTTTAATTTTTCACAGATATTCTTTCTTAATACAATTTCTTAATACAATTTACCAAAACAAAAACAAAAATATTTTTTTATTTTCGGTAATTGGTAACGCCACTCCATAGCTGTTGATGTGTGTAATAGCAGGTGGGCTGAAAGGTTCATAGGCAGACACATAGATGGCTCTACTAGTATTAAATCCATATGATTTTTAGTTAGCCCTAACCTTCACAAGACACATGCATAAATTTGACAGCTGTTGCGCTATTAGTATGTGAGTTATAGCATTTTTAGTGAAGCAACTTTTGTTAGTTTGAAAAAATGGATAAAAGGAATTTCATGTGTTAATAAAGCATTGCTTTTGGCGAAAAAAAAAAAAAAATACTATTGAAACCAAGGCTTGGCTTGATAAACATTATTCGGACTTTGCACCAGGAAAATCAACCGTAGAGAAGTGGTTTGCTAAATTTAAACGAGGCGAAATGAGCACCGAGAACGATGCACGCAGTGGACGCCCCAAAGAGGCTGCTACCGATGAAAACATAAAAAAAGTCCACAAAATAATTTCTGTTAACAGTAAAGTAAAGTTCATTGAGGTAGTTGAGACCCTAAAGATATCAAAGAAACGTGTTGGACATATCGTGAATGAATATTTGGATATGCGAAAGCTCTGTTCAAAGTGGGTGCCGCGCGAGCTCACAATCGACCCAAAACAACAACGAATTGATAATTCTAAGCAGTGTTTGGAGCTGTTCATTCGTAATAAACCCGAATTTTTGCGTCGATATGTGAAAATGGATGAAACATGGCTCCATCATTTCACACCGGAGTCAATCGACAGTCAGCCGAGTGGACTGCACGTGATGAACACTAAGAATGCTATAACTCACATACTAATAGTGCAACAGCTGTCAAATTTATACACGTGTCTTGTGAAGGTTAGGGCTAACTAAAAATCATATGGATTTAATACTAGTAGAGCCATCTATGTGTCTGCCTATGAACCTTTCATCCCACCTGTTAGCTGTTGAAAAGTCTCGAATTCGATAGTGAGCTGCAGGTAGCGCTTTCGTTTATGATTCTGTGTAAAATTTTTATCTTTAAATCACATTCAATCTGTCATCATCTACGAAAAACGCGTCTTACCAGTGACGGTGGGGGGGGAGGGGTGGAGTTAATTTTCTAAATAAAAGGAGCTTTTCAGTTTGCCACTAACTTTATGACAGTGCTATATTACCGGATTTTTATAAAAGTGTCGAAAGACATCCGTAAAACCTGGAGAAAGGCTGAAACTTGGCACAAAATCTCTCCATGAAACGAAAAGACTGCCTCCACTCCGAAGGACCCTTTCTCCTTTCCTCCCCAGCTGCCCATTTCTCTGGGATCGATCCCTGCAGAGGGAGAGTTCCGTTCCTCCCGAATCCTTCTCAGTACCCCGTCCAGTGATGTTCCGTGTGAAAGGGGGGGGGGGCTCTTTTCGCACGAGAGTGGACCGGGGGGCGAAGGCTTGAAACGGATATTCCGTCTTGGCTGAGGCCTATTGAGAACGAATCCCAATCATTAAGTGAAGGGTCACTGGAATCATCATCAACAGTTTGTTGATCTGTATGGCAACAATTAAATAAGAAATATTCTTATTTTTATGGAATAATTCGTGATCAGACACGTAGCTCTTACTAGAAGTGCAATAATCGTGAATTATTTAATACGTGTCTGTAATACTAGAAACAGCTACAGCACTGGTGAAGTCATTGTGTGCATTTTTCTTCCCAGACTGCCATCGGGTGAATATTTTATGTCATTATTACTTTTTTAAGACTATGTGTTAGCTGCTTGCTAGCGACTACTTGTGTCAGGATGTAATACCAATCTCTCTTCCTATTTATATAAGTTTATTTACACTATTAGTACATACACTATTTTACATAAGGCACCCTGTGCCTCTTCCACAATAGCATAAGCACATCACGTACGGTCCCTGACCGTGTATCTCGTTCAGACGCTCCTAACGTTCTCCCGTCGTCTCTAAATCTCACCGCATCTGGTACTTACCAGTTCATGCAGTTAGGGTCACAGTCGCGGCTATCTAACAATAATTAAACCTTACATATGTAATACACTGCTTGGAACTGATGGTTAACGCTCTGGTACCACAGGTTTTAGGTTCGAGTACCGGCGGGGTCATGGATGCTTATTGTGGTTTGGAATCCACTTTAAAGCATAATATGACTGCAAAGCGTTGGGCGCGGGACTGGCAATTAAAAAGAAAATATCTCCTGTCTCGGCCAGTAGGCAGACGTCCTTGGTCCACCATGAGGTCGTTGTGCCATTGACGAAGAAGAATACACCGCTCAAAACAGTTAGAAGATAACTCGTTTTCATCACAGACGTGCACATTTTCCGCCGAGTCGAGGTGTGGGCGGCCATCATGACGGCCGCGGTGGTTTGAGGAGGGATCTGCGACTGCTGGAATATGCAGGGTTGCCTGTTTTGAGACGATGCTGGGCCTGACTTCATAAATATGCGCCTCGTGATTACTTATGCACCATCGAGCATGAGGTGGGGTGTTTTCGGAAGACATTCTGCACCCCCTTATTTCTAAGTTATTTCTTTCTGCATTATTTCTAAGCTGCTTTATTCAGAATGCTTCTTCTTTCCTTCGATACTATGCTCCTTCCTATTATGGCACTGCCTACTTTCAGTGCTCGTAAAATCATCTTTCGAACTGTTATTGTTATCTAATTAATGAAAATATTCCCGACTCTTTTATGCTTATACAACATCAGCTGCAGTGATTATATGAAGTATGACGTGGCTGTGAATTGAATTTTTAATTTCCTTGTGACGACAATTGTATTCAAATACGTTGTTGATGGTTTGTACATAATTCATTGGTAATATGAGCAGTTTACTGTTTTGAAGTTGTCACTTAAACTTTCTAAGAATATTTTTTTCAGTAATTTTGCTTAGAGAAGATAATAAGGGAATTGGCTTAGATTTCTAGGGATCCCCTCCTGATTTTAGTATTGTCAATTTTCACTTAAGAGGGAAGTTTAACGATGGAATCAATGGTGTTGCAAATGTGGAATATTGCATTTTCGAAATTTAATCAGTAACACTTCCATCGCCTGGAGTTCTGCTAATTTTTAGAGTGTAAATATACTCAATGGGACAGGATAGCCAAGTGATTGGAGCTCTGGCACTCGCTACCAACTGATTTCGGGCTTGATGCCACGGATGCTTGTAGTGGTTCGCAATCCACTTTAAACTGTAGATCCCGGTCTAACATGGGCGTAGGGTTGACAACTCTAACGCGTAAAAAGAAAACAACATATCATGTTTCGGAATCTGCCAGTAGGCAGAAGGCCTTGGCTTACCATGGTGCTGTCGTGCCATTGAAGAACTACTCAGTAACTACTGAGGCTTTAGTATGCACAATTTTATCAGAGAAGAGAGAGTCATTAAATTGTAGGATGGATCCATCAACTGCTTGCTGAGGTGTCTGCCCAAACGAAATTGTTCATGTGGGCTGTTAGCGAAAAGTTCGCCTCTCTGCTCCTCAGTGCAGGAATGTCCCAATCCTGAATCTTTTTGTTTCTGTTTCCTCCTTAGTCTACACTGTTTAGTGTCTGCAGAATAGTCACTTTTTTATTCATCTAGCGTTATTCATGTTAGTAATAAACTTTTTACTGCTACGGCAAAGTACTATCTAATATAAAGTTTTTAAAAACGTTTTGCTGTGCAAAAATTGTTAAATGAGTGGTAAAGAATGCTTTCTCGATAAATTGGCCCTACGTGAACTTTGCGATTGTCTGGTTGGTTTATCTCTTTGAAACACAAAAAATTATTTTTAAAACTAATAAACTATTAATTATTATTCATAATTAGCAAGTCATCAGATATGTTTATTAAGACAAATAATGTATTCGTAGTAATGCTATAAGAGAAATAAATAAAAAAACATACAAGAAATTTTTTTTAAAGTATCGAATGAAATATTTCGTATATTAAAACTACAATTAAACATAAATTGCCATTTAAGAACAATGTATGAACTCTTTGTTTCATAAATATTTATTGGTTGTATATATATATATATATATATATATATTAATATTAATTTTTTCAATCATTTTCATACTCTTTTAACATTTTTACCGCATGACAATTAAATTATAACTTAAGATAACTTGGTTCAACATTAAATATCTAACATAAACTATGCACTGAACACATTAAACCCCATCTAAATGTTCGCTAATCTTTACTTTTCAGAATTTTGTGAAGCTAAATAATTTTCCTCGCCCTCATGGCATCGCAGCACCGTCAAACTTTTCATTTCACGCATTTCTAATTAAAGTTCGTCTATTTCAGTTCAGTTTCCACCCAACAGTTTGAGAAAATGTTTATTGTGAGCGATTTTTCTTTTTCAGTCGTAATTCATATGATTACTTTCTAAAATATTTTCTATCATCTGGCAGATGAACGGTTGCATTGAGCAAAGTAAATTGCTGCTTTTTTTTTTTTTTTTTTTAAGCATTTGGTACTGAAATGAATCCTAAAGAAAGGAGTATTTAAGAAATTCTCAAACTGCAACCGTCCTCCTTAATCCCAGACGAGCATTTGCAATTTTAATGAATGCCAGGACAAAGTCCTCATTCCGCGCGCGACTGTCGAAAAAGCATTCTTCTTGCATCGAGAGAAACGCATTCATCGAAGAAAACCATTCCGGGAAGCATCCCCCCTGGCAAGCAGTCTCCCCCAAACTAATCCTTCGTAAGAAATTTAATACTTTAAGACGCTCGCGCAAGAGGTCATTACGCAAAGCAAATTAAAGAAACGTTTCTTTTGAAAGACTCGCACTGCTCTTTTTCTCTAACCCTCTGTTCTGGTCATCCTGCTGCCCAAATGCTGGAACTATTTCTTCGTCCATTTTGATTTCAGATCAGCCAGAACATCATTTGAATGTCCATAACAAAGCATGCATTTGCATTTTCATAGAAAAATACTTTCTTTATCTATCAAAATTTGTATAATTGAACCCTTCGCAATCGAATTTTTTTCATTCGTATTACCAGCAACTCGAAACGATTTTAGCGAAAAGATCATATTCACATGCAAGTTTGATATGCGCATTAAAAAGAAACACATTATTCATAGTGTTATTTGCCTTGTCTCCGTAGCGGAGCCCTCGAGCTTGAAGACGAATTTTAAATGGCTCCGCTCCGAGCCCTCGAGTGCAAAGTGTTACATTTTCTGCATGCTGTTGTTTTTTTATGAGCATGTTACTATTAAATCACTGGTAAGTATGTTCTACAAATGAGGGTCAAAGACTGCATCTTTTTTTCTCTCTCTCTCATCGAATAAGGTAAATAAAACATGATTAAAGTTCAGAAGGAAGGTAGTTCATTTGTGCTCTTAAACTTTCCTTGTCTGCAGTCTATTAGCAGACCATGCCACATAACTCAACGACACAATGGCCATTTTGGTCTTTGGTACCACAGGCTTCAGGTTTGGATCCTGCTAATGGTATGGATGTTTGTAAGTGGTTCGAAATCCACTTTAAACTGTAGTTCCCGGTCTAATTAGCGTAAAATGTGCAAAAAGTGACCGTAACAAAAACTTAGCCGTAAAACCACATAACTTTGAACGTCCATTGTTCTGTAGGAGAATTTGGTGCATAAGCATTTCTGAAAGCTACCACATTTTCCTTTGGAATAGAAGTATATTTCCATTCTTTTACATTAGATGTCGTGTACTAGAATTTAATATTGAAATTTTAATCATTTCTTTTCGTAAAACAAAACAAAATAAAATCCAAATTTAAATTAGTTGAAGCATTTTTGTTATTTCTTTTTCCTATGGATCACTCATTTTATTCTAGATTTTTAAATCTTTAGTTTCAATATTTTCTTGGTTACGATATTATTATAAAAATGAGTTTTTCACATTTTAAAAATGACAGGTAAACTGTTAAACACCCAGAAATTCATTGCTCTACTATGGTTTCCGAGCCAATGCGGGATATATGGAGATGCGCAGGCTGATCTGCTGGCCAAGAAAGGATCACAAATGATGCCACAACCTGACCATCCTTTGCTTTTGCGACATAATATATCTCTTTCTCTGTTATATCCAACCGTCTCGACCTGTATAGAGAGAAGGATCCTGAGTAAAAGTGGAATTGAATAAAGTCAGCGAGATTCTCGTGCTCCTTGCCTGGAGCGGTCGGAGTGGTCTCGGGCCATGGCTGCTCACAGAATCACTCCTATAGAATAGGACTGGATGATGCAGTTATCTGCCCCCTACTGCGACCACAGCGTGGAGAGCACCTCGCCCTACGCCCTACTGTTTCCCTTTTTGTGTTACTGACAATGCCTTCAGCTGATTTGTTTTTACCGTTCTTTACTGTGTTGGGTTTCTCGTCGACTCCCGACCGAGAGATCTGTGATGGATATAGGATTTAAAAACAAAAAATAATAATTTAAAATTTTGAAATTGAATGAATGGAATTAAAAAAATTAGTTGGCGCTTTTCTAGAGGTTTCAAATTATATGCAATCATAAATTCATCAATACATATATGGTATTCGATCAGTTACTGTGTTACATTAACACATACAGTTCTTCATGTGTCGCCTCAAAGTTATGACCCAAAATGGCGCAATTTCGGAACACGTCTTCTTTCAGGGATGTCCATTAACTGCAGAAATCATGCTCAAAAAAATCTTTCTTTTTAAAGAAAGGATTAAGTCTTAAGAAGGCACAGTTTCGTAAATGGGAAAAATCAGACATTAGGAAAGCAAAACGAGGGGCAGCCGTGGAGGTTTAAGTTTCAAACGGAATCATTAAAAATTTCAAACAGAATTACATCGAGAAATTCTTGCTGATCAAATATCATTAACTGAGACTCATGAGGAAATCCTAAAATAAGCATGCCATTTCGCTAGTTTTTGATGAACAGGAATATTGAAAATAAATATTTATTGCATATTATCCAAACTTATGAGCCTTAAAATTGAAAAGCTTTCTAACTGTATTTCTCCTCAAAACTCGAAGATGATCTTTGATAGGATTTACGACTATTTTAATTATTCTTCGATGTAAGTAACATAATGAGCGTTTTTAAACCTGGCATAAAATGCTTCTGAAGTTATTAGTCGACTTCAGAATTCAACAGTGCATTGAATACATCATTTAAAAATACTTTATAAAAAGCTTCGAATAAAAATAAAATCGTCTTCTCCTTTACACTGGGTTTACTTCCGGAACTTTCGTGCTTCCAGCCGTCATGGAGAAAAGAAGCGGCCATCTCTTCTGAGTTCATTGATCAACAGTTTACGAGAAACCCTTTTTGGATATTAAAGAGGTTTTTTATAATGTGTTGGAATTGTAAATTGATATTCATAACCAAATAAGCTTTTTTTTTTTTTAAATTTTTTTTTTTATTAGTGCCTAATCACGTCTTGGATAGTTAAAGCGGCTCTTTCACGTGGTCTCATTTGCTGTATCAAAAACGTAGACTATAGTTGACAAATACCGTGGCCAAAGCACTTGGCGTCGTCGGGCTACGTGGTTTTAATTCCGAATTTTCCCTGCAGTATTGGATAAATTAGCCCCGTGCAAGTGGCCATTAAAAATCATACATTGTCATATGCTACAGCAAAAACATTTCGGGCTGCATGCTTCGCATCGTCGGGCCACGTGATTTGCTTCTCCTTACAATTTCGGGTTACTTTAAACCTGAACATCATGCAAGAAGGCCACTAAAAATGGCACGTTAACAAATGCTGCTGCCGAAACGCTTCGCGCCGTTTGGGCTGAATTGTTTTCATTCTGGGATTTCACCTTACAATTTTGATTGAGTTTAAACCTGATCAGCATGTAACTCGATTTAGTTATCCACAGGAACATTGACAAATGCTGCAGCAACCACGTAGGTTGCGTCGTCTGGCTACATGATTTTTATTCCAGATTTTCCATACGGTATTGGGTTAGTTACCCCCGTCCAAGTGGCTACTAAAAATCGTACATTGACAATGTAGCATAAACATTTCGTGCTACATTCATAGAGCTACATGATTTTTATATCAGATCAGGCTTAAAACTGCTGGTTATACTAAAAATGGTGCATTGGCAAATGCTGTAGCAAAAGATATTTCGCATCTTCGGACTGCATTGCTTTTAGTCCAGATTGACCCCTACAATTTTGGTTTAGTTGAAGCCTGGTTAGCATATAACTAACTGGATTTAGTTATGAACTAGTATCAATTGGTACATTGTCAATTGCTGTAGCAAAAACACTTCGCGTTGTCGGGCTACATTGTTTTTAATTCCAGATCGACCCCTACAATTTTAGATTTGTCTGCGCAATGGAATCAGAAAATAGAGAATAATGTTGCAATGGTATATCTGGTACGATATTTGCTCTAAACACACTGCAAACACAGAAAATTCATCTTTCCTTCTAATACTATTTCTTTTATAAGAAATAGTATATAACATATTTTACCAATAGTTGTAAGTGAGTAATTGATATCTTACGTACAATAGCTTACACGTTTTTAAATTCTATTACTGTCAATATTCAAAATTCTTATCAAACTCTTAGTTCTGTCGGCGTAATATATTGCATAAAATATCTACAACATCACACATCATCTACTTGTCATATTGCGACTCGTGGTATTCAAAGTTCATATGCAATTTGTCGAGCTGACTGAGCTCAATTTTAAAAAAAAAAAAAAAAAGATATGGAAGAAAAACGTTGAAAACTTTTTTTAAAAATATTCCAAATCATATAGATCTATTTCTTGTATCTTCAGAAAAAAAAAAAAAGGTTTTGCAAATCAATCGAATGATCCCACAGTATTCTCGTATAGGGAGTGACAGACGCTCCGTTTAAAGAAATTTTTAGAAGAATTCTAATTTTACTTATTAGGACATTGTAAGAAATATTCTTGTAAAAACTAAAATTATTTTTATCAAAATATCGTAACACATATTCTTATAAGAAACTTTTTAATGGTTTAAAAAAAAAGAGGTACATTGCCATCAGAAAATAATTAAGTATGAAGTTGCAGGTACACAGAATAAGGAAGAAAGCTGTATTTTTTTTTTTTTTTTTTACTCTCAGTCAAACTAAATTTTCTGTGTGAACTAGTAAAAAAGAGTGAAGCTATCAAATTAAGTTTAAAGTGCAACAACTGAGGAGTAAAATTACATTTTTTTTTTTTTTTTTTTTTTTTTGTGGTTTTGCAGGTTGGTAAATTATTTAAATATAAGAATTCCTTTGATGAATCAAGGCATCCTAATCAGTAAAAAAAATAACTGAAACAAAAGCTCTATTCTACTTCACACAATGTTTGGATAAAATGGCCGTTGAAAATTAACACCTGCACTGTCGCCATGCGGTTCTGCCACTGATGCGACATGCGTGGCCGGCTTTCCAGCTCATTAAACTGTGTTTCCAAAACATCACTTTTACAGACATCCTACCCTTAGCATGAACGTATTTCGACTTTTTACATTAAATTCATAAAATGCTAATGATTATATTTTAAATTTCCTTCCATAGGTAATTAAGCTAATTATATACATCTATATAATAGATTAATTTTATCCTAACAGTTTTATCGAATAGGTCTGAATGATTTAGAATGTGAAGGAATACAAAAGACCATGGAAGGACAATGCATGCGAAGCATGGATCGAAAGTACTATTTTGTTCTGCAAATAAATTCGAAACGAAATCTTTTTATAGCAATGTGATGTTTTGAAAATTTTCAATCTAGTAGAACCATAACATTTTTGACTATTTCTCTCCAAAACTCATCAAGGTTTACATCTCCCCAGACAGAGAAGGAATTTCAAACAGGGCACAGAGCAAGACACAAAATCGAGAGCATTTTGTTGCGGAATGAAAACCTACTTTCAGTTTAAAAGGTCTTAAAACTAACGCTGACAATTTTTATTTCGAAAAGTATGTAAGTGCTAAAAATATTTCTTTTTAATTTTCCATTTAATTTTATATCCTCTAAAATAACCTTCGGTATGAAATAGGGCTTGTGTTGGCGTGTAAAATTTATAGAAAACTCCGTTTATTCACAGTTTGAAACTATACAGTTTTTTTTATCCGATTATACAGGGTGAGCACAAAGTCTGGCCCTGAGTATAAGAAATTTATTACAAAATAACCGTTGAATTTAATTGGGTGTCATTGAATAATTCACTCTTAATAGTTTTTTTTTTTTTTTTTTTTTTTGTGCAATACATTTGAACAGAATGGATGTCGAAAACGATTGCTGAAATCGCATTTATTTTTATTCAGGTCAGCGGAATTTAAACATAATGTCCGTATCTGATGATCAGAGAATCCACACGTTTCTATACAGGTATTGAGAGACAACCTTAAGGTTAATGTTTGGTACGGAATCCCGCATAACGAGATTATTGGGGTGTTTTTCTTCAAGAAATAAAAACATCATCGTTCACTTTTACTTGAGTTCACTGCAGCAGCTCGGTTGTAAGAATTTCATCCGTGGATTTATGTGTCGGCAAGTCGCCCCCACTTCCTCGGTCCGTGGGTCTTGAATCTTTCTTTTGGGACTATATCAAGGACTTCACCCCACCGATAGCTGACACTGAAGAACTGAATGCTAGAACAAAAGATGCCGCGCGTACTGTCAGAGAAGACATGCTGAAGTACACTTGGCGAAAACTCTCGTGTCACTCGCCGAGCTATCGAGGGGACACAAGTTGAAACCTATATTAAAGTACTGGTAAAGTTGAAACTTCAGTACTTTGAATGCATCCAAGCAAACTTCCGATTATAATAGTTTCGCAAAATAAATTTTTATATTCAGTGCCAAACTGTGAGCTCACCCTGTGCAACTATCAACTCACTTGTTTCTTCGTACGGAGAAAATCCATTTTCTGCGTAATATTTACCAAGAAAAGAAGTGCGAGAGATAGAAATAGTAGTAAAGAATAAAAAAGCAAGAAAGAGATAGTAAAGAATAAACAAAGCAATTGGATATATTTTAACAAATAAATTATAAAAAAAATTCATACCTATATTAAAAATTGAAACCTATATTAAAGTACTGGTAAAAGTATACAACTTATAGACAATAGATCCATTGTTACATAATATTCAATGTTTTAAATGGAGCATAAATATTAGTAAAAAATTGTCTTTTAATAAATATTCAGAAAACCAACGTCCCATTATTCAAGAGCATTTTGTTGAATTCCGTATCCCTTGCGCAAAAATCCGAAATCACAAAAACCAATTTAAAAAGAAGTTTAAAAATATTTTGCATCAAAATCAACGCAAAAGATATAAAACGAATCACATGAATTTAAGATTTATATTTGCCTGTTGGCCGTTGCATCTCGGTTACGATTTGACAAGAATGAAGAAATGCAAACACCTACTAATAATTTACAAAATAAAAAGAAGCATTTATTAAGATAGGGAAGGGAATAAAAAGGCTTCCTTTGTGTCCTAACAAGGACATTTTTTTTTTTTAAAAATGCATACTGTTCTCGGAATAAAATCATTCGATTAGCCAAAAATAAAAGAAAACCTTTCGCTCCTTGTGTTGCATTCAAAAGCAGCTACTTTTGATTCCAAATTATATAGCCAATAGAAACTAAAGAAAAAGGAACAAAGAAATTCGCTACTACATCGTCCATCTAACATATCTTGATCTGTTCCAGTAGCTGACATTGAATGCCGGGACAAAAGAGGTTGCTGAACAACAAAACTTGGCGAGAACCGCTTTTACATTTGGCAAGCTACAAAAGGGGCACACGTTGACATCACGAATCACTATTTAATTTTTAAAATAATATGAAAAAAAGAAAATAAAATGCCGTAAACAAATAAAGTTCAAAGAATGAATTATAAAGGAGTGTTGCACGTTGTTTCTAAAATTATTGGATATCTCTCAATATTTTGATGAACTCAATATTTTTTTAAATATGCGTCAAGCATGATCACTTAAATCATTGACATAAGCAGTTGTTTGATACTGTAGAACAGCCAATTTTAGTCAAGCTGCTTAAAACAGTAAGCTTTACTTCTAGAAGTATATCGATAAAAGCGAGTAAGATGTTTATACTTCTGCAAAATTGACTAAAATCGCGTGTCCTGCAAATATTTTTTTGGTAATAAATTGTTAAAATTTGTTTTTAAAAACATAGGTATACACTCGTAAGGTTAAAAACAACCAGTTTTATTTTCATTCAGTTAAAAGTATAATAATCTAAAACCATTTCCTGTTCCTAACTTTCGTACGCTACTTCTTGATCGGTGTTGATTCTGGTTCTCATATAGAAAGTGGCTTCTCAATTATTTACTCTGCAGATTCAGTTCCCTTTGTTTTCCGCCCGGCTGAGGTTTCATCTCAGCAGGCGGACTGGGTTTTCCTGAGAGACGCCAGCGATGCACCCACTCACCATCAAACAGTCCTTTCAGAAGGTGCTGTCTGTGGGCTGATCTACATGAGATATTCCATACTGACACCCTCTAATTGGTAGCCGGAGGGCGCGGTGCGTAGAAAAGAAAAAGTCGGCCTGCTCCGGGCCGTGCCAGAGGCGGTGGTTTCAATTTTTAAAAATAGTAGGTAAAAGGAAGTCGCGGAAACTGAGCATAGTGTAAGTCTTATTAATTTAAAAATAGAAGGAATTAATTTAATTTTAGTTATTTATGCATATAAGGTCGTAGAATGACCCATTATTTTGACTGCTCGATAGGATATTTTGTTTTACAAATCAATTGGGCACCTCGCAAGAATAATGGAAAACTAAATGAAATGAAAAAAATAAGAAAACTAGATAAACCTGAAAATCTAATTCATCAGCAAGTAAAACCTTTGACTAATCTTGAATGCAGCTTATATAGTGTACAACATTTCTAACGTTAAAGTTTGTATTTCGCAGGAAACCACGGCAATTTTTTTTCAGCCTTTCAGGCCAACTTTTCAAGGCTTGTTAGCTTTTCAAATCAAATAACGGTTCTCACCTTTTGAAGTAATTTCTTTTTCCGGCCAGTTATTGCATTTAAAAACATTTTAATGATTATTACACGCCCGACAAGAGCGTTTTCTTTTGTCGTGTTTTTTTAACACAAGACTTTCGCCGGTCACTTTGCTCGTGTAAAAATAATGCTCGTGGCTTTTGCTGGTGACTTTTGCAGCTCGTGTAAAAATAATATACAAAGGCGTTAAATAAGTACACTTTAGAATTTTGGAAAATTTTCTGATAGAAATTATCAACTCTAAAATTATGTATTATTGCACAAACCATGATAACGAACCATTGATAAAACAAAGTTGACGTGTCACTCGAAATGAAGCTTAGCTTTAAAAGCAGGCTAAAAATAGACTTTACAAATCGTAAAAAATCGTGTTGAAAAACGTTTACTTACCTTAACGGCGATTTTAAACGTTGCGTTTGAAATGTAAATTAAAAGGTACGAAAGGTTTGAAATGAAAACGTAAATTTATGTGCTTATTTTGTTTTCCTGTAAGTGATTGTAAATCTTTATTTCTTCTAAATTTGTTTTAAAGTGACTGTATTATTTAAGGCAGCTTCATATTTTTGAACCAAATGCTGAACTAGTGCCAACATTGTGATCCGTATACAAAATCAATTTAATACGCGTATAGCTTCTACAGATGACATAGTTAAAAATTTTACGAATAATGTGGATTTTTAACTGTAATCTTCGAGTTGCACAGGTGTCATAGATGGCTGCCAGTGTTTTTCGCCTTGAACATCGACCGGCTTCTTGTTCCACTTATGCACCCCACCCACGACTGCATTGAGGTGGGAATTTTAAGCTGAATTCTCTTCGGACACCTCCGTAGAAATCAACCCGTCAGAAGGCCAAGTAGCAACGTGCAGTCTTGGTATTTGGGAGGGAGTCCAGTTTAGTGGCAGCCTGGCCGTGGGAGTGGCACATACTGTCTAAATCACGCTCGAGTCATCTCTTTTTATTAAAGGCTGTAGCTGCAACAAAAACTGCCAGGGATTCGAACCAGCCGCACGCTAGCTGCGCATATAACCGCAGGACAGCCAGCCAGGACTTGTTACTTGCTTTTGTGACTTTACTTACTTGTTACTTGCCCTACTTGTTCTTTGAACAAGAAGAAAAAAAGAAACCCTCCTAAATATTTATAATAACACCACCTTCTGAGGGCGAAAAATGTTAAAATTTTCTTTTTATTTTTCACTTGGCCGGGTTTGAGGGAGAAAATATGAGATTCCACGCCGCGCTGATAGTTTCTAAAAATTCCCTCGTTACCGCTCGCATAAAAACGCCCCCGCGTCCACTGACCGTGAGAGGAACGGGGCGCACCGAGTGGCGGGAGAGAGATAGAGGGGGGCGCTTTTTACGAGCGCCTCGCCCATTATACCTGGGGCAACGAGAAATCACTTTGCATTTATGGGCCCTACGCGAGCACGCAGGGAGCCATCTGCAGCAGTCATTCCCCCATTCTCTCCCTTCTTCTTCAATAGACGACTCGGTGGCGAAAGATATTTTGGGGGAAGTGCTGAACTAGCGCGTAGATATAAGGTCTCTTCGAAATGAAAAAAAGGAAAGAAATATTGAAACGAAGAATTATTTTTAGAAAAAGCCTCCTGATTAAAACGAATATTGAAAATAAATTTTATATTATGGAATTACACTGCTCAAAACAATTAGGGGACAATGCGAGTTCGATATGAAATAGCCGTATAATCGACAACTTTTTTTTTAAACACAAATGAAGTAGAAGAGGTTCAAAAGAAAAAATTATAACGTTTACAAAGTTGGGAATATGCAAATTTTCTCTGTGACGTCGAAAACTACTCGTTTTGCATAAGTTTGCAGGTTTGGTGTGTCGCTCTACGGTCATCTTGTGCACACTTTAGGCTAAACAGACCGGGACCTACAGTTTAAAGTGGATTTCAAACCACTACAAACATCTATGGCACCGCCGGGACTCGAACCCGAAACATGCGCTAGCCACTCGGTCATTCAGGCCCCTCGTTTTACATAAGAAGGGAAAAGCGAGTTGCAGCATTCCTTGTGTAGGAAGAGATTAAAAACAACTGTCACGCGTTGAATGTTTTGCAACAGTGACTGCAATGTCTCAGCAAGATGACTTGGCTGAATCGGTAGCCTCTAGGACCACCGGTCGCTTAGAGGCGGGTCCCTTGTAGCGAAAGCTTCTCAAGTTTATTCTTTCCAGACTGTGGACTTTCTTACAACAGCGCCTTCGGATGACTACTGGCATCAGTCTCGACTCAGCTTGTTCGAGACCGACTCAAGCATGGATGCTCGCGGACCTATGGTTTGTATTTCGTTGATCACCATGCTGCCCGCAGAAGGTGGACGCACGAGCATATCAGATGGGAACGAAATGAGTCGAGCAACATGATCTTCGGGGACAACTTGACATTGGGGGGATATTCGACATGGTTCGCGGAATGCATTTGTGCACGAAAGTGTCCGATTTCGCGGGGCCTCACCGACCTACGCATTGTCAAGAATGTAGCACTAACGCGTCTGCGATACAGGGATGAGTTCCTTGGAACATGCCTTTGCGCTTCAGCAGTCGGGGAATGCGTTCCTTCTCAAGGATGATAACACCAGGCCACATAGTGCTCAGCTAGTGGACGATTTCCTATTTGACGAAGGAATCATTGGACATGAGCCCAGCAGAACACGTCTGGAACATTCCAGGAAAAGGGCGGCCGGCCTCTTATCGCCTCCAGAAACAGTTGAGCACTTGGAAAGCTCTCTTCTGCAGGAGTGAGATCCCAGTCCTTCATTGATAACCTCATTGATTCCATACCTCGTAGGCGTGCCACGTTGCTTTCAGTCAACCTTACCCCATATTAAAACTCATATGTATCCCAGAAATCGCATCTTTTGCTTGTTTGTATAATATGCACGAACTTTGCATTTGTTTTTGTTTTTTACCGACAAATATCGTCAATAAAATTTAGTTATTTCTTGTAGGTTGATTCTTCTTATCTTAGAACACCTATACATCAGTCACCAAAACATTTCCTCATCAGCAGTTTGTACCCAAAAATCACAATATCTCCTAGTTATTTTGAGCAGTGTACTTAATATGTATTAGCTAATTTTGCTTTTTTCTGCTTAAATTCTGATTATAAATAAATATTAAAAAATAATAATGTTTAATAATTAATTACGGAACAATTATTAAACGATGAAAATTATTTTTATTAATTTAATTTTGTTAAAATCCTTAACGGATTATCCCGGGTACATACATTAAAAAATTATTGATGCACTATTTTAATTACCTTAATACAAACATTCTTTGTATTTTTTTAAATTTTATTTCTGCATAAATATTTCGATGGAATTAAAAAAAAATTCGTTAAGAAAATAATATTGAATATTAACAATTCATTAATGCTTTATTTCGAGTGTACCCGCATCTCATATTTGTACTTTTCCAGAAGACCACTCGGCCTAAAAATAAGATTAAGAATCGCATCTTTTTTACTTACAGTAGCATTTTTTCCCACGGGAAGAATTTCGGTGTTTCATTCTCAGAAGAGAGGAATGGCAAGTACATCACTCAAATCTGACAGCAGTGTTATGGATAGCTGTATTACATGCAATTAGTGTTTTGTACCAATGAGAACAATCGTGTCACTCAAATCTGAGAACAGATATTCGGTGTCGTAAATTTTCTTTTTTCGCGATATTGGAAACAGACTTGGTGGGGGTATACTTGTCAGCGCATGATTGTTTACGACTGTTGTCACGAGAATGTATCGTCTGAAAAGACCGCTGTCCTGCCAAACACTACTGACAGGGATGACCGTTCATGGATTGTTCACCTCATGGATATAGCGAATCGCACTGCATCAGTAGCAGAAATTTGAACACCAGAGTGACACAACGAACAATCACAAATCTACTCGATGGACAAACTGCGAGTCTGTGGTATTCCAAACGGCTGATGTCTGCGATTTCAGCGGTGTCAGCGGAGGTGGAGAAGAAATCTGCTGTGTTCTCAGGAGGCCATTCTTATCTTGGTGTGATTGGAGCCATTTTGTCTGCTTAGAAACACTGGACCTGTACCAGGAGCAATCTTCTATGACAGCAGAATCTATCCCAAGCATCTTGACAACAAACTCGTACTTCATACTGGCAATTATACCAGTTGCGCTGCTATATTTGATCATTATACTTGGAAGTGTTTTCCAGTAGGATAACACCCGTCCCCATGTCACTGCTGTTACCCAACATGCTCTACATGTTGCTTTGGCCAGCGAGATCACCAGCTCTTTATCCCATCGAGCACGCATGGAACATTGTTGGATGACAAATTCAGCGTCGTCCACGACGAACAAGGACCGCTGCTGGTTTCACTGACCCAGTGCAACAGGCATGAAACTCCATGAATGACATGAAAACAGAATGATGTACGACACAGACACGCGCGTTGTTTTCTGGCATTCAAAACTGCGGGCCTACAGCAGTTGTTAATGTACCACCGTACCAATGTACCCTAGACAAATGCTGAATTTCACTGCTC
Source organism: Caerostris extrusa (assembly GCA_021605095.1). NCBI lineage: Eukaryota > Metazoa > Arthropoda > Arachnida > Araneae > Araneidae > Caerostris > Caerostris extrusa. The sequence goes on from BPLR01007255.1 coordinate 33,775, forward strand.
TAGATTCATTTAATTTCTTCTTGGTGTTGTGATTTCATTTTCCACTAAAATGTACATTATATTACGTTGCATATTCCAGACATTAAAGAGTTTTTTACCCTCAAAGGGATTTGTTAATTCAACTTTCAAAATACGTAAATTCTGGCGAATTTATTCATCTTCATGAAAGCAAATTAATAGAAAAAAACGCTCTAATAATATACAAAATTGAAGAATTATGAAGCGATTCTATTCAGGTGGACGAAAAGCATATCATTTCATGAATGACTGCACATTGTTATTATTATTTTTTTTTTTGTCAAAAGTAATAAGAAGTTTTCTCCGAGCGGCCTGATGGCCAGGTAGCTAGCGCTCTGGCCATTAGCACCACAGGCTTCGGGTGTGAATCCTGGCCGCGGCATGGATGTGTGTGAGGGGTTCGGAATCCACGTTAAACTGGAGGTCCCAGCTCTAATTAGCCCAAAGTGTGCAAAAAAAATGACCGTAGAGCGACAAACCACATTGTGCTTATTATATACAGGTAGGAGGACATGTCCTCAAATCGAAGGAATAGAGGACAGATCTACTGTAATACACATACAGGTCGTGATTTTATAACTATGTTCTTAATTATAAGACAGGAAGCTATTGATTTCATGATCAACTAGAGGGTTGTCAATAGATCAATATTGTATAAATCAAAGAAAACTGTCATATGTTACACCCCCGGTGTTATTTTTACTACTGCCATTTAAAAGGACAGACTTTGTAGCAAAATACGTAGACGTTTTCGTATTGATTGCACTGTTTTTATCGTGTAAATGTGTATCATAAAAATTCCTTCCAGAATAAATCTATATAATTAAGCGTTGATGCGTTAAATGGTATTTCTCAATAAATTACAACATTTCCCAAGCCACCGACTATGCAAAAGCATTTTTTTGTTGAACAACAGTGGCCCTCGTGTTCCATTTATATATACTACAAACAGCCCACCGATGAGTAATGAGAGGAAAAAAATTCTCCTTCCGGTAGAACTTTTAGAGGTACTCTGTCGTAATTTGCCTGTTATATGGGGAGATAATCTGGGAATTTCCTCTCTCTAGGAAGCCAGATTGTCTGAAAGCAGTTGCTGCAACAGAACAGCTAGAGGATTCGAACTAATGCCCAGCTGCGCACTGGGCCACCAGAAGGGTTGTAAAATTATTAAATCATCATCAATAGCACGACAGCCCAGAGTAGGCCCTGGCTTTCCTTTGAAGAGTTCTCTGGGTGACAAGGGTTCTCCAATTCGTAACCCTTAGTACAGCAAAATCTTTTTCAACTGCATCTATCCATTCAAACTTGGGTCGTTCTCTTCCTTTTTGTCTCTGTGGCTTTACCAAAACAAGCCTTTTTACAGGGTTTTTAATCATTTATTCTAAATATATGAGCAGCATATCTTAATAAATTTTATAATATCTGGGTCTTTATAGCATTTACAAATTTCTACTTTCAAAAAACTTTCCCTAACACCTCCAATAAGAGCCCTTAAAAAAATCTTCCGCTCAAATAGACCTCATCAGATCTCGACAATGTCGAAGTTTCAGAGCCATAGACGTCTAATAAGGGTTTTACATGACAAGAATTTGATTTTTCAAAATGAAGATATGGACATGCTGTTGTTATTAGGTTAACTGGTCTTAAAAACGTTAAAGACGATCTAAGTTTCATTCATCCAAAGGAGCTGATTGTGTGTGAATGAAGCAAAAGACATGGCGTTTAGAATGCGAGATTTCCCATTTGAATCTGTTTATAAAGAGGAGGGGAGATGCTCTTTTCGCGTTATTCGCCCACCCTGTTCTGTATGTGTCTTGGGGAGCGAAATATTCCCCTCACAAAATTAGGAGGGAAATATTCTCTTCGGTGTGAATCTTCCCTTCCGCTGTGGAAGCGGACGAAATCGAGTCAGTTTCGCCGGCGCGGTTCCCGATTTTAAACCCCGCCCCTTCCCTCCGCTCCTGGAATTTCGATTCTCGTTCCGGAGGGGGTATCTCCAGATAAAAGCAGGCGACTCATCTTTCACTCGGAGATGACACTCGAGGCACCCGTTTGCAATTTAGATGGAGCAGAAAGCCCTTCGAATGATTGGAATATTTTAGAAAAACGACTTGGGGGCGCGTTGCTCTTCGAGAAATTTTTCTTTCTTGAGCATTAAAAAAAAAAAAAAAGAAAAGAAAATCTATTTCAAGGTTTCGCGTTTATGATTTTAATTTATTTTTTGAAACAAAGGGCTCTTTTAAAATGTCATATTATTAATATATATATATATGTATATTTTTGCAACTAATTTACTTTCACAAGACTATCATCGAGCGAAGGTTTTTTGTCATCTAAAGTTGATTTGATTTGTTCTTGATTTGATTTTTTTTTTTATATATAAGGTTTTTTTTATGCACCCTAATTGCACCAACAAATTTTGAAACTTTATCTTCCGTAGTCAATCGTAACTAAAAGGCCAGAGAAACTGTAATTTCTAAATTATTAGAACTTATAATTTTTTTCAATAATTTTTAATTTTTTGTTTTATTAAGATTTTATTTTTTGTTTTACTTTTAAAATAAGCAAGATAATTTCTAAATTTTAAGCAAATGCGTCAGAAGACACCTTAAAATGACTACATAGGTCTTTTTATGCCATAGCTACTCAGTGGCTGTCAAAACTAAATGTTCCTGTTACTTATTGTCGAGTGCCGAACGGGCTCTCCCGTGCTCACTGAGCAAGACGCAAACACCGAATCTTCTCGTGCAGCCCTCTGAAAACAGCAACCCTCGAAACGCGGGTCGAATGAAGATCACCAGAAACGTCGTTGTTACGCCGCTCTGCAATGAACAAATTCCACACTGCTTCGCATCTCTGCCAACCTACACCCGAGATTGCCATGCTTCCAATCCGTCACCGTTGGTGGAATAAAGTCATACCCTGGTGGTTACTCATTTTGACAGTGTGCTTTTGCATTCGACCAAATGTTGCAAAAAAAAAGAAACAGATGTCTCAGCTGAAGGATGGCTGAAATTGCCACTTTATGTGTAGGCTCAGCTCACGCGCATGCATAGCACATAGTAGATCTGCATCCCTAGTTTGGCAGCATTAATCTCGCATTTCGTTCAGTGATTTTCGAGAAAATAGAGCAAATAGGTAGTCTCTCCCCTCTCTCTTTTTGAATGCCAGTGGATGAGAGAAAGGATTTTTACGAAAAGCTTTCTAACTAGACGCATCCACTTTGCAGTTGTTCATATTATTATATGGCATAGAGTTTCATGTGTTAAAAAATCAGACCATGGTATCTGGCTAGCAAAATAAGCATCATGATTCAGTTTTAATACACTGGAATTTATGTGTTCTTGAAAACGTCAGGCGTGCGATATTTTTATATTTTTATGCTTCTATTTAATGAATTGATCCGGTTTTTTTAAAGTGGTTTCAAGTTCGTTTTTGACAAAAAAGTTAGTTAATGGCACTGAATGCAATCTGCTATGAGCTTTTTATCTATAAAAAAAAAAAACTTTCAAAATGTTCATCGCTATGTCACTGTAAATTTACATAGTTAATGAAATTACAAATATAATTACTTTGAAAGTGTTGCAAGTCCACTTTTTCGCAAAGACATAAATATTTAGTTCAAAAATTTATACTACATAATTGATTTTTATATGCATGGCACCACTGTTGATGACACCAAAACTGTCGCTCTTTCACTCAAATTTTGCTGTTTGCTTTCTGAATCATCTTCAGAGGAGGGCTCCATAGCTAGAGTTGAAAACGCTATGAATAGTGTGTGTTCACCCTATACAGTGCTTCGTAAAAGTTCATTTTTGTTGAAAATGAAGCAGTGGGAAACGCTAGATTTATCCCCCTAGACGAGGAAGACCACGAAAATTTGGAACTATAATACCAGCAATTTTATGCAGGCCTATCCCATCCTTCAAATTCAACGATAGGATGGATCTGTTATCTTATATTCCTTCAGTACATGATTATTTCCGAAAACGCTGTCATAATGATAAAAAATTAAAAATGGCATCCATTCATATGAAGCTGTAATTAAAGATATTAAAATGGCATTACTTGGAGCAATGTTGAAATAAAGCATTTTCTTATTTTTAGAGACATTTAATAAAAATTTCCTAAAAAAATCGGTTTGATTCCATTGAAATCCCTATTTAATATTTCATATTGATTTTCACATCTTGTTGAATTTAAAAGTGGAGCAAGATCATCCAAAGTATCAACTCATACTTTAAAGACGATCCCATTATAAACTTAACTCAATTTAACATTTAAAAAACCGGAAAATGAGCGCTTCGGCCTATTACCATATTTTTCAACCATTCAATAAATATCTCCCTATAACATAAAATGGACTTGCACCACTTTCAATGACAACGTCTCAACTATAATTTGTAATTCTTGTTCCTGCAATATTTCTTAAATTCTTTTTTTCTATAATATATATATCTCGTGTTATAATGTTCTATTAAGTAAAGTTGAATATTGATCATTAATTTCATCAGTAGGATCCAATAGGCATTTGATTTAGAAAAACGTCGGTAACATCCTTTTAAGTTTCTTTTTCCCTTGCAGGCACAAACTCCATTGCTCGCTTCAGACAGATACGTAAGTACATGATTTCCATTTTTATCTCATTAAAAAATGTTCTGTCATTTACACTTGTGTAGCTAAATGGTAGCAAGGGTTGTTCCGCGGATTTGTTATTCAAACAACAGCATCGATACTTTGCAAATACTATACGATAACGCGAGACAGTGCGAAAGCAACATTCATTTTATTAATGGGATGACAGCATTTCCATACCATGCTGAATGATCTCCGAAGTCGAACATCATGAGGGGCGGTCAGCACTTGGGAACACCGCGTGTCACTGACATTCAAAATTTTGGGGCCTGATGGCCGAGTGGGAATCGCTCCGTACCACAGGTTTTACGGGTTCAATTCCCGGCCTTGCCACGGATGTTTGTAGTGGGTTCGGAATCCACTTTAAACCGCAGGACCCCGGGCTAAATAGGACCTTAGAGTGTTGTGGGGGTTAATGTTACTCCGCGTCCGTGGCCTATCTTCAAGCTACACGTGTCCCCCTGGGTAGTGCTCAATGAGTAACAGCGATGCAGCCCTTGCTTATGGCATAAAGATGAACTGTCTCAGTATTGTCAGCTGCATTAGAACAATAGCAACATGTTGAAAAAATTTTCTATTCATAACAACTGAGCCCAAAACCCATCTATTTAAAAAAAATTGCATGCTGTAAGTAAAACTTTGTCTATTCAATCCCATTTAAATACTTAAACAAGTATCCTGACACATACTTTGACAGGACAAGGTGTTTTGCATTTATTTCTTTATACATTTTAGCCGATTTAACGCGACAGTGTCGTCTCTGTTAATAAAGGATGTCCAAAAAAAAGAAAGTTAATTCCCAATGCATTCATTTAAACACTATCACTATGAAGAATTATTGACTTATTAAATATTATTATTGAATTATTTTAAAAATGGCCTCGGAATGTTTACATTACTCAGCAAGAAAGAGAGAAATGAAAAAAAAAAAAAAAAAAAAAAAAAAACTAAGCGCAGCAAAATCCGCGGCATTAAATATTAATACGGCTTCGTCCACAGGCAGCCCGAAAGGCGATCGCTCTGAGCAGCCAAGAATGAGGACGCTTTTTTCCCCTCATCGGAAGCGATTTCTTATTTCCTTCCCGTCATTTCGCTTTTTTTTTTTTTCTTGGGGGTGCGGAAAATTCCATTAACATCAGACATCCTAAATCAATGTCCTCATTTCTATTTTAAAAGTATGGCTAGACAAAAATAGAAAATGAAAGATCTTTCTTTCTCTCCCTTCTCCCCGTCGCAATTACCCTCCCGATGAAATTCGGCCAAGGAGGTAATCGGAGGGAGAGCAATTACTTCTCCTTCAAATTGAATTTCACGCCATTTCACATTAATTGGGACTGCAGTGGGAGAGACGTTTCTTCCTGAGGTACACCGTGATAATTCCTGCAATTAGAAACCAAATAAGATAATCGACATTTTTGTTCAAAAGAAAGGGAAGGCTGCACAAGGATGGCGAAGTGACAAGCTGATGAAAACTTCTTTTTTTCTTCTTCATAATCTTGCTTAAGGGTCGCCGAATGTCATTGTCCGAATTTCATTTTGTGCATTATGAAACCATTAGAAATATCGCCGCTCCATAGCGTAAAAAACATATTCCTCCTTCAATAGCAATGCTCTCATGAAATGAAATGTTAATAATTTAGAGTTTTTAAAAGTAAAAATGTGCGTGGCAAGCGTAATAAAAGTAGCTGTGAATGCGTTATAAATTATTTTCAGAAATATCTATATCTTATTCCGAAGCAATTAAAAAATGGACTACAATATAAAAAAAGCGTATTTCATCACCCGGAAGAGCTAGATTTAGGACCTGAAAAAAAAAATAGAACCAATATTTCCCGTATATTACGCGTTAATTTTCTGTCTGTAGCAATATAAATATAAAAGGTATTACAATTTTTTATGAATCGAACACTTTGTATGATTTTGTGCATCAGCCTTTTTGTTGTACATCATTGGGACTCGTGTCCCACTCATGTAGGCACGAACAAGCAACCGAACTGTCAATAAAGGTAGGACTTTTAGGGGTAACCGCCTCGCATTTGCGCTTCATATAGAACTCTCCGCGGGGCAACCTGTTTATCGATGCAAAATACTTTATCCGCGTTGTCACAATGAGCACTGAGTGTAATGATGGTTCTCTACTATAATACCAGAAAAACACGAATCCTCTACTAATTCCCAATCCACAAAAAATAATTAAAATTTTGCAATAACCAATTCCACAATAGCCTATCAGCCCGACACATGAAAACATTACTGATAAGTATCTCCTGCGTTGTGATCCGCGTTAACAATAACCACGTGAGCGAAACAGGTTCGAAGGAAAGAATTCAATGCAGCTTTGGATTTAAATAAAAAATCTAACTTAATAACTATAAAATGGGTAAGAGTTTATTTTAATGGCACAGTATCATTCATATACACTGAAGTGACAAAAGTCATGAGATACCTCTTAATATCTTGTCGGCCCTCCTTTCGCCCGGCGAAGTGCAGCAACTCGACGTGGCATGGACTCAACAAGTCGTTGGAAGTCTTCTGCAGGAATATTGAGCCATGCTGTCTCGATAGACGTCCATAATTGTGAAAGCGTTGATGGTGCAGGATTTTGGGCACGAACAGACCTCTCGATGATGTCCCATAAATGCTCGATGGGATTCATGTCGGGCAATCTAGGTGGCCAGATCATTCGTTGGAATTGTCCAGAATGTTCTTCAAACCAATCGCGAACAGTTGTGGCCCAGTGACATGGCGAATTGTCATCCATAAAAATCCCATCGTTGTTTGGGTACATGAAGTCCATGAATGGCTGCAAGTGATCTCCAAGTAGCTGAACATAAGCATTTCCAGTCAATGTTCGGTCCAGTCGCACCAAAGGACCAAGTCCATGCCATGAAAAACAGCCCACACCATTACGGAGCCACCACCAGCTTGAACAGTGTCTTGCTGACAGTTTGGGTCCATGGCTTCGTGGGGTTTGCGCCACACTCGAACCCTACCATCAGCTCTTACCAACTGAAATCGTGAGTCAGCAGACCAGGCCACGGTTTTCCATTCATCTAGGGACCAACCGATATTCTCACGTGCCCACGAGAGTCGCTGCAAGCGATGTCGTTCTGTCAGTAAAGGCACTCGAGTCGGTCTTCTGCTGGAATAGCCCAAGAAAGCCAAATTTCTCCGCACAGTTCTAACAGACAAGTCCCTTGCACGTCCACATTGACTTCTGCGGTTATTTGACGCAGTGTTGCTTGTCTGTTAGAATTTACGACTCTTTGCAGACGTCGCCGGTCTCGGTCGTTAAGTGCAGGCGGTCGACCACTGCGCTGTCCATGGTGGGATGTTATGCCTGAAATTTCATACTCTCGGCACACTCTTGACACAGTGGATCTGGGAATGTTGAATTCCCTAACGATTTCCGAAATGGCATGACCCATGCGTCTAGCTCCAACTAACATTCCGCGCTCAAAGTCTGTTAATTCCCGTCATGCGGTCATCATCACGTCAAAACCTCTTCACATGAATAACTTGAACAGAAATGAAAGCTCTGCGAAAGCACTGCGCATTTATACCTGTTCTACGCGATGCTACTGCCATCTGAAAATTTGCATATTGCTATCCCATGACTTTTGTCACTTCAGTGTATATATGAGTAGAATTTACTCTACAAATTGTATAAATATCTCAACAAGAAAAGAAAAAACAAACTTTGCGGCATGCTGTTAAAAGTTATAGAAATATAGAGTGGATATACTACTAAAAACATATCATAAACAAGTTACATATAACAAATAAACTACATTTCATTACAAGGCTGATATCTAACCTCACAGGATAGTTTTAGCTCACAAATATTGGCTAGATCCAACCCCTTCCTGGTGGTCAGAGTCAAAATGTCCTTGGAGTAGCAAAATTATGTTCACGACTTACGTTCTCTCAGAAACTCGTCGAAAGATAAGGCGGCTTAGGAATTATTTTGGGGCCAAAAGCGATCAAGGTTCCACACTTTTGTAATTTCAGTCATTTGAGTTTTAATAATTCCTTAAGGTCTTGGCGTATTATTCTGTGTTTACTCGCATCTCATGTTTGTATCTTTTCGAAAACAACATGTGTTAAATCGTACAGATTTTTTTTTTTTTAATTTTGAACTGAAACGATAATTTTGGGCTACAGTTTTAAATTCACGCGTACGTCTGTCATTCTATGGTAATTTCATGCTGTTTTACAGACACTGAACTTGATGTCCTCCAAACGGTGAGGGAGGAGCTGCGTGTTGTGCATTATTTTTCACCGCTTTTGTTCACCTTCGGTGATTTTCTTCTGAAAATAAAGGAAAGGGAAGACAATGACAGCCAACTATCGCCTGGGGTCCTGGAGATGGATCAGAGGATTGCGCACTGCTAGCCATGCAAAAATACTGCACCAGTAAAGGAAGCATTCGAAAGGGGTGAAATTTGTACCGTACGTGAACCACAATAAGATGTGGAAATGATTACCATTTCAGCTCGGAGGCATCTGCAAAAAGCTACATGAATTTAGAACAGACGGCTCTTGCAGGACGTAATCAAACCACAGTGATACAGATGTGCAATTGCAACAGCCTCACTGCACCACCACACGTCGGTGCACGCATATCAAGCTCAAGGCACTCATGGATCTCCTGCACCACGAAGACGCATAGTGTGAGGTCTGTTGCACGACTGTTTGTATCAATACGTGCCATTCGACATCTTTTTTGTAGCACAGGGAAATTTCCACAAGGAGTCTATTGCTGCGATTACATTTTGACTCTAGACATCATCCATTTGCGACTGCAATGATTCAATAAATGCCAAATATGGACAAATGAATGACACGAATCTTTTCAGATGATTCGAATCTGATGACTGCAGAGGTTGAGGTTGCATAACTCTTGCATTATGTGTTGCCCTATCAGCCCTTCATCTGGCATTACGGTTTTGAGTGGTATTGGATATCCTTCCACACCCTCCGTATTGTCCGATATGCAGAGCAGTCAGAGCTATATATCCCTGCGGTTTTGTAGCCTATCATAGCCAATTGTGTTGCCTCCCTTCAAGACTTGTCTTCAGCCCCATTGCAGCAGAACAATGCGGCGAGTACCTCACGTGGCACGCATGTTCAACAGTTCTTCTTCATACACCAGATTGCATGGCTGCATGCCCGTTCTACAAATTTGTCGTCCACCATACACGTATGGTTGAAGACAGGCACTTAATTAGCCCTGCAGGTGCCACTCTCCGCTGCCCCTCATCAACTTTGACAACTGTGGAAGCAGCAGGGATTGTGATATCCCGAGAACACATCCAAAGCCATACTGTCATTCAATGCTGAAACAAGTTAGCAGCAAAGTTATTGCAGGTCGTGGTGGCCGTACAAAATATTGATTTTTCATGCACCACAACTCGAAAACACCATCATATTTTCAGCCATTTCAACTTTGTACTTTGTGTTATCTAAAATATTTGGCATTGATTTTTGCCCTTTTGATGTTGCGTTTTTGGATGGCTAGATATATATATATATTTCTAATTTGCAGTCGTACAGAAAATCTATAATAAAAAATGAATACAGTAGCATAAAAACTTAATGATGTTTTAACAATTCATATTTTGTATTTTAGTAAAAAAAAAAATTATTACTAGACAAACCTGTAAAGCTGTTCCTTTATTGATGTAAAGTGAACAAAGAACGACTCATTTGTTCTGACGTAAAGCAATTCAAAGCATTTAATAAGCCTTTAGTAAACAGAATTAAATTGAATGAATTTCCCGCGTGGCACTTCTTTTATCAATAATATTATTAACTTTGATTATGATAAATTATCCCTGCAACTGTAAATGAGGAAATTAAGGAATTGCTGCCACAAGAAGTCGGCGATGTTTTCATTCATAAAGAGAATCCTCATTTTTGTATCATTCTACAAGATTCTCTTTTCTTCCTTGTCTTGAGACGTCTGATGGAGGATTCAACGCTCTGTGCTTTAAAATTGGAAGATGCCCGACAATCGCCGAAATTTTCTGCTCCTTTCAAAGAATTCGTCGAAATTTCGCCGTTATCTGCCCGGCGCAGTCACGCTGTTGAGGAACGTGACGTCATAAAAGTGAGTCAAGATGGCGCACGAGGTGGGGGAGTGTGGCGCGTTGTTTGCTCCTCCGAGATACGTGACGGTATCTGGGGCAAATGTGCACACGCGGTGTTTTCTTTCTGTGGGTGTTTATTTGTGCAGCACACCTCTACTGTTAAGATATTCTGTTGAGATGGGAAGTTTTTTCGACGCAAAGCTTCCATCCGCGGGCAAATAATAGAGAGAAAGTGATAAAAAAAGTTGTAAATTACTTGAGGGAAAATATTGAACTGGTTATTGTTGGGATAGTTAATTAAGATTATATCAAATAAAAAAGAAAATCTGTTTCCACGAATCTTTCCATGAATGTTCCATTTGTCGATGAATTTTCTTTGCATATATCTCAATAAATGCACTTTTTCATTTATCACATCATATAATGTTCTTTGACGACGTCTCGCTTGCTTTCATCGATAGTTATCCTGGCCGACAGAAAAAAAAAAATTAGAAAAGCTAGAAATGCACACACACACAAAAGTTATATTTACTCATGTAATATTAAATATTCGCAGTAGAAGACAAATGCAAAGATTTCATCCAGTCTGGACATGTCGGATTTTCACAAATGCAACATCTGCAACTAACAGAGATTATGTCGTGCCATTTTGAGGATTGATTTTTAAAATTTTGATTTCCATTTTTTTATAAATTATAATATGAGATTAAAGATTTTGTTAATATTTTTAAAAATAAATTTTAATTATTTTTTCAGTTAGAATAATTTTAATTCGAAAAATAACTATAAACTATCTAATAATGTTCTTAAAAAAGATTAACAAGATAGTCATGAGCATTTGCGATGTTAAAGACAGACATTCTAAAATTTACTATCTCTACATTTACTGATTACACTAACATTTATGGAGCAACAATGAAAACGCATTTCGAAACTTAAGTTAAGTCAAAATTTTGAACAAAATTTGTAACAGGAGAAAATGGTGATCGTTTGAGCGTAATTCACACTCTGTCAGAAATATGAAACCTTAATTCTAAAGCTTGTTTTTGGAAGATTTAAGCTATGCTCATTCTCTGTGCACGCGAAACTTAAATTGTAAAAAATAGAAGCATGTCATGCTATTAAATTTTTATGCAACCTTTAAGGACATAACAAAAATATATATTGTTTATAGCAGCTGTATTTGCTTGTTCAATTCCTTCTATTAGCTCACACTCTCCCTATATATATCTTGTTCAAATTTTCAATCGTTCATAGGATACTTTTTATTCATCCACTCAAGTTCAAATACATTTTTTTTTAACTTGTAATGGATGACACTTGTTGTTAATGCAGTTTTTTCAAATATTAATTCAGTAATTAAATGTAATTAATAAATTTTAGGTTTTTTTTAGATTTAAGTTGGTTATATCTACCAATAGGTCCCTACCGGTAAAAGTTGAAGGTGGTAAAAATAATAGAAAAAACCTAAATAAGAAAATATTCAATTACAGAACAGTGAATATCAATATGATATGGTATGATATCTTATAACTAAATAAACAAGAATGAAATATACAGTAAGGATAAACAATAGTTATAAACATGATATAAAAACATTTATTTTTTAATAGATGTTCAGTTAATGAAAAGTTTATTAAGTTGATTAACCAATGTAAACAGTTTAAGTGAATGCAGAATGAATCATTCCGAATCAGTTCAAGTCAAATCGAACAAAATGAGAACTCATTTTCTACTGTGCCCAAAAAGTAAGACCAGTTATTTTTTTTTCCTTTCAAATTTATTTCATCGCCTTCAAAGTAATCCCTTCCGGACACAATGCATTTACGCAAACTTTTTTTCCAATCCTCAATGCATGCTAAAAGGCATCGGCAGGGATGGCCTTCAAAGCGCGCTACGATTCTTGTTGAATCTCTTCAATCGATCAAAACGGTGTCCCCGGAGTGGTCTTATGAGTTTAGGGAATAGGCAGAAGTCGCACGGTGTGAATGCAGTGCTTGTGGAACGATATGGGTTTTATCTTTGGCGAAAAAGTCACGAAGAATCAATGCAGTGTGAGCTGGCGCATTCAGTGTTTTCTGTAACATTCTACACGTTTCCGCAAACAAAATTTAATGCAAGTTGTTTGCTCAATAAATTCAGACATTTCAAAAATCGCCGGAATCAGTTTTAGTGTCAAACAAAGCCAAGCGAAACTCAAACACTCATGAATATTTTGACGTCAAATTTCACACAGATGTCACTGACAGTGCTACCAACCTAAAAAAGAAAAAAATTGAAATTCTATTTCTTATTTTTTTGCACACAGTAGTATATAGAATGTCTCGAATCTCTAGAAATGAACCTCTTGAATGCGTTCCATAACATTTACACGTGTGACTCTGACCTGTATGAGGGGCCTGATGGCCGAGAGACGAGCGCTGCTGAGCTCGGCACCGCAGGTTTCGAGTTTTAGTCCCGGCGGTTCCATGGATGTTTTAGTGGTTTGGAATCCACTTTAAACCGTAGGTCCATTTAGCCCTCGTGTGCACAAGATAACCGTAGAGCGACAAATAAACCAAACCTGCCCTGCATAATTATGTAAAAGAGGAGACGAATTTCGTTTTCATCTTAGTACCGTTGTGGGAGCTTTCTTTCTTTCTTTTTCTTTTTTTTTTACATGCAAAAGTGGTATTGTAAATTTGAGTGGGCGGTCCTGGTGCCGGTGGGAAGGAAAAGCGCCATTTTCAAAGTCAGTAAAGAACAGGGAAACGAAGTCGCTGATCTATGGGGGGGGAAAATTGCCTGGGAATAATTCTTAGCGTAAATACACAGTCCTGTCACATTAATGTGACCAACACCTACTTTCTACGTCAACGTGAAATAACCAATCACAAAATGCAGGTGGCAACACATGGCAGTGGAGTGTATATAAAGGATGCCCTAGGGCATCGGAAAGCATTTCAATCGTTGGCGTAATCAAGAAACGGTGCGATTTATCCGACGGCCAAAAGGGCATGATTATTGGCTTTCGGGCCAAGGGTGGAAGCATTTCGGAAACGGCTAATTTTGTGAACTGTTCGCGTGCCGCCGTGGTAAAAGTATACCGTGCATGGCAAAATAGCACTATCCAAAATCAGTTGCGTGGCACATGTGGTGCACCACGGGCTATAGACGACAGAGGCGAACGAAGGCTACGGAGATGCGTTCGGGCGAATAGAAGTGAAACCGTTGAGCAACAGACTGCCCAGATGAACCAAGGGGCTACCAAGAGTGTATCCTCAACAACTGCACAGCGAACGTTGCTGCGCATGGGCCTCCGCAGCAGACGCCTGGTTAATGCACCTATGCTGACTGCTGTTCATCGGCGACGAAGGCTGGAATTTGCACGCCAGTACCGAAACTGGACGTCCACAGAGTGGCGGCAGGTGGCTTTTTCCGATGAATCACGTTTTATGCTCCATCGGACAGATGGACGTTGGCGTATACGGCATGAAACGTCAGAAAGCAAACACCCTGCAACAATTGCCGGAAGGATCCAAGCTTGAGGAGGGAGCATTATAGTTTGGGGAATGTTTTCCTTGCATTCACTGGGTGCACTCATCATTGTGGAAGGCACGATGGATCAGCACAAGTACACATCTGTCCTTGCGGACCATTTCCTCCTCTACATGCGAATTATTTTTCCTCAGAAGGATGGCATCTACCAGCAGGACAATGCGAGGTGTCATACAGCTCGCAGTGTATGTGCGTGGTTCGAAGAGCACCAGGATGTGTTTATCGTACTCCTCTGGCCAGCTAACTCACCGGATTTAAACCCAATCGAGAATCTGTGGGACCACCTCGATCGGGTTGTTCGCGCCATGGATCCTCTACCGCATAATCTAGCGCAGTTGGCCACGGCACTGGAGTCGGCATGGCTCAACATCCCAGTGAACATCTTCAGAAACCTAATTGACTCTCTTCCTGCACGTCTCGCAGCGGTCCGCTCTGCCAAAGGTGGTTATTCTGACTTCTGACAGGTGGTCACATTAATGGGACTGGACTGGGTAGATTCAATAATCAGTTCGCGTTCAATTCATTTAAGTGCAACTCATCCGTAGGAAATGAAATCAACGTGAATCCTTCACTACTCATTGAAGTTGAAAGCAACAGTCGCGGTTCTCAATTGGATCCGTCCAGTAAACTGTCCGATATTAGTAAGACAAACTTAGCCAAAGATACGAATCCATCTCTAGATTAGTCATCAATGCTATATTTAATCTAAAAAATAGCAATAATGAAGAAGGAATGAAGGAATGAAATATTTTCACTGAATTATTTGAAAGCATTAAACGATTGAACCACTCATCGCAATCTGCTGAAGAATTTATGTGGTCGCGGTCTGAGCTGTGTGCTTGCCCCCCTCCCCCAACCCCCTCCATCTCCAGAAAACAATCCAAACAGAGAAAAAGAAGCGAGCAGGCGAAGGGAACACTCGAAATGAGTTCCCTTATCAGTGATTACCTGCATTTTTTGGCGGGCTTATCTCGCTCGCAAAAAAAAAAAAAAATCGTTCCGAGATAGCGTTGCCAGCGTTACCGTCCTCTCTGTATCGCAGGAGCGAGAAAACCGTTTCCTAAGAGCCCTTTCCAGAAGTAGAGGGTGCGCTGTTTTTTGTTTTTTCTTGCGGGAGCGTGTTTTCGAGAGAAAGTGGTGCCCACGAAGCAATGAGGCGGTGGCTGAGTTTGATGTTCGATGTGAAGCCCCCTGCGAATTGTAAGCGAAACAATTTCATTAATTTGCACCGTCTCGTTCGGACGCCTCCGTCGCGTATCTGGCACACTTGAAGTGCGCAAGGCTATCAAACTTCGCTGGTCTGCCGACGTTTGTCTCCGGTTGCGGATGTCGCCATCAACTTTTACTGCGACGAAGATATTCCTTCTGGAATGATGGTCTTTACTGTGCAGATCTCTTTCGTGCGAAAATTTCGAAGTGATTGTCTGCAAGTAATATTTGCTTATTGAGTTAAGTTATTGGCTAAAGTGAGTGAATCTATAAGAGTGTATTTATTTTCCTACAAAAATTTTTCGAATGCATTTGCGATTCATGGATTTCTAAAATAAATGCATCAAATCTTACCTGCTCAGATGCCTTTTGGGGGCATCTTCTGGTTGGAAATTGGATGGCCTCTACTAAGTTTCTTAATGGAAGCTTTAATTTTCTGTAATTTATTTAAATATGACAATAGATATATTAATGTATGACAATATGATTAAATATTATTTGCTGTGGGTCACAGAGACATTTCGAGTCTTATAAGTATTTAAGAACACCAAATTCAATAAAACTTCAAAGATTTTTTCATTTGCTATTTGCAGCTGCATTCTTTTTGTTGCGCATAAAAATTATGTAAAACGTCGATGGAATGGAAATCGATTCGATCGCTAGCCCAGAAAAGTTGTGAGGCGGTCTATGAGATATGCGTGCAAAAATTTCAGATGAATCAAAAAGTTTCACTTTGGGTTGTAAATATACGAATCAATTTTCAGTGACTACTTTTAATATTAGTTTTTTTTTTCATCTTTCCTTTAGTGTGAAAAAGTTGAAAGAATATGTAAAAAAAAAAAAACACAAACACGAAATTTTATAATAATCAGTTATCATCCGGTTTCACTTTGGGAGTCGTCTTAATATGCAAAATGGATATAAATATTCACTTTTCAGTGTTTTTTTTGTTTTTTTTTAATGTTCCATTTTTTTCTTCTAAATAGAGCGGAAAAAAAGTGAAAAAGCACAGAGTGCAAAATGTTAGAGAAATCAATAAATCTTCTGGTTTGACTTTTAAGCTTTAAAATGGACAATAGCGTTGGCTATTAAAGATATGAATTGCTGCAGTTATAAAAATATGCATTTGATTCATCTTGTAATGGTTAGCCATTTGATTGCTCTAAGACAATTTGAGATTTTAAGGAATTGTAAGTTTTTTGCATCCAATTAAATTAACAATAATATATAAATAACTGTGATGAACCTGTTTTTATTTTTAGCTACCTAGAATTTCGCAATCGTTCCCTTTCATTAAAATCATTTATACCACAAATGTTAGAAAAGCGAACTTAACAAAAATGTGAACATTCAAATTTTTGGTCATTTTCTTTATCACCACACATTCATTTTTTTTTTAAATTTTCTCAATCCTAAATAAATAATATGTATATTATTTACTTAAAGTTGCACATATTTTACTGAAGTTGACCCAATATTTCTATTCCTAAAAATTTCTATATCTGAAACATTTTCATTAAGAAATTTTTCTTTTACATAAAGAACCACTGAATATATTTAATCTTTTCCCCCATTCCTTGAGTATTATACAATTATTTATATCTCTTTAATATTTATTTTCTTGTATACAATGCACTTCATTTTCAAAAAAAAAAAAAATAAAATAAAAAATAAAAAAAAAAAAAAAACTGTGTTTTAACTTAAAACTTACTACTTAACTATTTTAGAATCTATAAACATAAGTAGGAGTTAAAAACTTAATGAAGTCATTTTAATGGTGGTCCAAGAAACGATAGATGCTCATTTAATATATATATATATATTGGAAATGAAAATTGAGGAACTATTTATCTGGCTGTCCGTATTATTTCTAGATTATTTGTGATTAAATTGGACTAACTTGGTCATTTGTATATGAGGTATCAGTTGCATTTCAATTCTCAGAAACAAGTGTTTTTGTAAATTCATTTAAAAGAATTTAGGTCTTACTGCATCAGCATTCAAAATCACTTGGAAGATTGCACACAAACAAGTGCTTATTTTTGTTAACTACCACGACTATTTGAAATAAATTTCAGCGAACTAATCGTGTAGATGGGAAGAAGTGCGATGCTCAACGGATGCAAATCAGATGGCATTTCGTATTTTAAAAAAAAACTAGTTATTTATTTCCACATTT
Organism: Caerostris extrusa; assembly: GCA_021605095.1. NCBI lineage: Eukaryota > Metazoa > Arthropoda > Arachnida > Araneae > Araneidae > Caerostris > Caerostris extrusa. The sequence goes on from BPLR01007255.1 coordinate 51,445, forward strand.
CCATTCAAACCAATTATATTGCAATACATTCAATTGCGAGCTATTCTTCTTCATTTTAAGAAATAGAAGATGTATATTTTTTCATTTACAGCCAAGTTTTTTTTATGTGTTTATCCTATTTTTCCGCGCCATAGAGGGGGGAAGTGCATCATTTTGTACTCATTTTGCATATTTAAATCCCAAAGTGGAACCGGAAAAATATTTATTGATTACTCTAAAATATTTTACTCTTTATACTTTTGTATTCGTACTCGTATATGAATATTCTTTTAGCTTTTTCACGCTAGCGGGAAGCAAACCACCTGAAAAAGTTTACATAATTTTCAGCTAATTTGCATGCTTAGAATCCAAAGTGGAATCGGAAGATATTAATTGATTAATTTGAAATTTTGTAAGTATGTTCTTGAAACCACTCCACAATTTTGATGCGCTAGCGGAAAAGAATATCGAAAACACATTTTTTACGTTATCCTTAACGTCTTAAGCAGCATTCTTAATTTTTACTCTTCTATCCTTAAAAATTGAAGCAAATATAGGGCATCAAATTCGAAGGGTTTTTTTTAAGAAGGGAAATTTTTAGAATCTTCAAATAAATAATCTATTATGGAGATGTAAAATAATTTTTACTGTTGTTTGTTTTATTGAAAGTTGTCTGTTCATTCTGATGGGTTTTTTTTTTTTATAAAATTGCTTTCCTAACAATGATAATCTATTGAACGAAATTATCATTAAATTCAGCTAATGCCCGTTCTGGCAACAGTGCATTCCTAAACTAGTATAAAACAACTAATATATTTGACAATTGCAAAGAAATTGTTAGTAATTCAATTTTCTTTCTTGCATTTGGATCAGACGTCTGTCAGTTTCTTTCATTACTGAACATCATTGTGTTCCAAATTTAAAGATTCACAACAATCAATCATTTTTTACAAAGCATAATCCGTTTTAATGTGGTTTCAGTGGGTTGTCAAGTATAGTGTTCAATTTGTACAATTTATTCGTGTATTGTACAAAATACTTCTTGGCTTACATTTCTCCTAAGAAAGATTAGAAGATTATATAGATTTTAGAAAGAATTATCCTGGCAGATTCATCAAAGTTTTTTATGTTAGCTTTATTTATTTGCTTTTTTATTTATTTTTATTAAGCTTTTTTTTTTAGAATTTAATAAATTTGATCAGTGAAAAATGTATTATTGTGGGTACACGAAAAAGAACGCCAGAAAATTTCACTTTTAGAGGGGAAAATTTAGGAGGAAGCTATCTTCGTCAAACTTACTTTTTAAAAATAGTTATAGATTATTTTCTTAATTTATTAAGATTTCAACATTTAGAGTTGAATTCAATGCTTCACTGAAATGCAATAAAAGACGATTATAATGCTTGCATTTTTCTTAAAGTTGGTAAAGAGTATTTTTGCTGTTTTGAATACAGGTTGGCGGAATAGTAGAAAATGATTGAATTTTTTTCTGAAAGAAATTAATGAGGCACAACTCGCAGCCGAAAGATCTCAGTCATGTAGTCTACAAACCATGGCAGAAACAAAGCAATAAGCAGGCTTCGAATGTAAGAAATCCCATACTTCATTACAAAAACAAAGAACAAAGAGAAATAGGCCTTAAAAACTTTAAGTGTATGGAACTCATAAAAATCAAGTTGTAGTTAGATTTGACCAAAAGATAAATTTTGATCATACAAATATTCAAATAAGGTTGAAATTCAATTCAGCCAAAAAAAAAAAAAAATCCACTGTAATAGATTTAAAATTTTCATAAAAAAATAATTTAATCTTAATAACAATGAATTAATACTGGCATAATGTGCGACACGAAATTACACATTTTTCATACATGACAGAATAGTTGCCAGTTATAAGTAAAAAAAGTGGTTCATTTCATATGAAAAAATCATACGATCTTCTACAAAATACATTAAAAAAATTATTTTGATCATAATACATTTAGTAAGGGTTTTGAAAAACCTAAAATAAAAGGCCATCTATTTCCAAAAATTTCAGCAAATGATTTCAGTTTTCTAAAAGATGATTTCAGGGTCTAAAATCTGACCTCACTGCAAGATAATGTATTTAAATTAAAATCAAATTCAATGAATGATTGGTTAACGGTAGATACATGGCCTGAGTAGTAGATCGTCCCTCTTTTGAAACAACTGAGTTTGTAATTTTAGAATCCTTTATGTCCGTTAACCTGGTGGCCAAGAGGCTAGCGCTCTGGCCTTTGGTATCCCAGGTTTTAGGTTCGAATCTAGCGGTGGCATGTATGTTTGTGAGTGGTTCGGAATCCACTTTAAACTGTTGGTCCCGGTCTGTTTAGCCCAAAGTGTGCATAAGATGACCGTAGAGAGACCAACCAAACCAAACTTTATGTCCGTTAAAGATTCATTTCTTGCAACCACTCATTGCACTATACATAATGCAGCGGAATCGAATAAATTGATGGGCATTGTAAATTTTTTACAGAAGTTCTTTTTTTTTTTTTTTTTTTTTTAATTTTATTACTTGTGTGAAAATGCTTATTTTTCTTTTAAAATATTAGCTTATTATAATCAACAGATGTTAGTTTTTATATACGCATTCACGTTTTCAATAAAGGAATTAGAGAAATGGGGAATGATAATTACTTTTTGAGATTACTAGTTTATGGCTATTGAATTTGTTATTCCTATTTGTGCAAACCATCGTGTTTGATTATCTAATTGTAGAATATTACAGGTAGGAAAAATAGCGCATAACACAAGGTAATATTATTGTAAAAATAGAACATAAAAAGCACTTCACTGAATCCAGAACACCTTGCTATGTTTGAGAATGTAGATTTTTTAAAATACATCAATTGGGAAACAGATTTTGTTCATGTTCATGAAAATCGTTCATTTTTTTTTTTTTTTTTTTTCCCCATAAAAATACAGAATATTAATTTTCTCTTCTTACATTTTATTTCTCGTCACTATACTGTTTTTTTTTTTTTTTTGGTTTGGTTTTTTTTTTTTTTTTTTTCCAAATTTTTTTTTAATTTATGCAACTTTTGATCACTAATTATGGTAGAAATAATTTTGAGTGTTCTGTTCTGATAGAGTGGTTTTTTTTTTTTTTATTATTTCGGATAAAATGTATTGTTCTAATAGAATATTATGAACTCAATCATTATTTTTTTTTACTTCTTTTTAAATTCTTATATTCTTGTTTCTGATTCAGAGTAAATATTTTTGTTCTGATTGAGCGCTTGTTCCGAGTGCATATGAAAAAATACAAGAAAAAAATCTATCGATAATAAAAATTTAACGTTAGAAGACTACTGTTTTTCATAAGGTTCGATTAAAAGAATTCTATAAATGACAAATGTGTGTATGTTTCTTGTACAAAATGCTTATGTAATCCTGATGTGTTATTTACAATGGTTGTAACATCAGAAAGCAAAATTATAAAAAAAAGAACACATGGAAGAGAATCTGAATGCTACGCCACCGATCGTTAATTCTATAAAAGTTCTATATTCTATCCCAGTACTTATTCCAGTTAATATCATAAACATGACCGACATGTCACATGCATTTCTGACTTCTCCTTGCCAATTAAAATTAATAAAAGCAAATATTCATTTATACAAAATTAGCCAATTCTCTTCCAAATTGTCTTTGGGTGATACTTTCTTCAAATGGAAAAATAAAAAACATCAAAAATATCATTCAATGAATTTGTCAAAAATTTCCATTTGCTCACATTACGTAAACATTTTAACCATAATTTACCTTACCAAAATAAAATACAAAGAATTTTTAAACGTGTTAAATTATAAGAATTATATTTATTTATAAAAAATTATCATTATAATTGTTTGCGAATTATATTATTTCTATATTCCATATCCAGGATCACCAAGAAGAGGGATGACTTGATTCAATGGTGACTTTTCTTTCACAACAACAACAACAAAAAAAAAAAAAAAAAACTCCACACACACATTGCCGTTTAAAAGAGATGTGGCGATAACAGTTTTAACAAGAAATATTGTCGAATATTGAAGTTTTACGTCGCTTGATTATGTCTTTTTTGAGAGTCGTAGATTTCTGCCCTTTTCTTTTAGAGTCGATTAGTGCAATTTTTAGTAAAGCATCAGAATGCGGTTGTCTCACTTCAAATGAAAATAATTGATTTTTGAGATATTGGTGCAATCCATAATTTAAGAGTAATAAATCTGTTTATGGGACCTGATGGCCTAGTGACTGCCGCTCGCCCATCATTTAAACGGTAGGTTCTGGTCTAATAGGACTGTAGGGCTGGCAACCCTAACCCTGTAAAACGTCCAGTGGGCAGGCGGTCCACCATGGGGTTGCTGCGCCATTGAAGAAGAACTCCATTCACAAGATTTGTAAGATGGAAGAAAACCGTTGCAATTCGCTGCATCCTTTTTTCCAAAATCCCAGCTGGATAACTCGGCATGATTTCGCATCTACAACTCACAAGCAAACAATGAAAGTAGCTTAAATCACACCAATCCACGCATTGTTGCGTGAACAATCCGCCGTGGCTCCCCTCGAGCTAATAGTTAATCATAACCTCCTTATCACAACTGCTTGAAATGCAAGACAAGATAAAACACGTCCAATTGTTTTAAATTCACTGATAAGGACATTTCATGATTGCGTTTTCATTCTTTCGTTTTTCACATGATAATAATATCAATCGACAATGGCAAGAAAAGAATGAAATAGTAAATTTATGCACATTTTTATTCTTTTGTGTGTGGATGATGGATACATTTTCTCAGGTTTAATGATATTGATATCTACAGTGAGTGTAAAAGTATTCGTACAGTACGACAATTGATTTAAAGAGATCCGTTCATAAAAATTATAAACATAAATTCCATTTTAATTAATTATAAATATATAATAGAACATATTTTCACTAGTTTCATGTGAAATTGACACAAAAATAATTTTATACATGAATAAATATTTACAAAACTGAAACAATCAAACATCTTGTGGTGTAAAATGTATTCGTACATCAGGCATATATTGGTCAATACAATCATAATATTTCAGCTAATACCTTGTGGGATATCCTTTAGCTCGAATAACTGCCTTGAGTCTCTTTGGCATCGATTCCACCAATTTTGCTGTTATTGAGCTAGATATGGCATCCCATTCTTGATTAAGAGCTGATTCCAAATCATTTTTATTAGAAATATGTCTGGATTTAATAATTTTATCAAGAACGTCCCATAAATTCTCGATGGGGTTGTGGTCCGGCGATTGAGGAGGAAATTTCATGAACTTTGGGGTATTATATAGTATCCAGAGCCTTGTGTTTCGGGCTGTGTGCTTGGGGTCGTTATCATGAATGAAACGTAATCACCATTCAAGCCCGTTTTTTTGTAGCACTAGGTCCTAAATTATTTTTTAAAATGTCAATATAAAGTTGACGATTCATAATGCCTTTAATAAAGACTAATTTGACCACCCCAGAAGCACTCATACAACCCCAAACAAGCAGACTTCCACCCCCATGTTTCACTGTTCGCACTAAATTCTTAGGATGTATTTCTGTATTGTGCTTTCTCCATACCATTCGTCTCCCCTCCGATCCAAATATGTTGTATTTACTTTCGTCTGTAAAGATAATCTTTTTCCAGAAATCTGGACTTTCATTAACGTATTGCTTGGCGAAAGACAATCGCAGCTTCCGATTCTTCTCACTAACAAAGAATTTTCGTCTCGCAACACGGCCATGTAAACCTTCATTTCTGCATGCATTTTGAACAGTACTTACGGAGACTGCTGTTCCCATGTTCTTTAGTTCTGATGTTAATGTAGGAGCACTTATTTTGGGATCCTTCTTTAATGAACGTACCAGAAACCGTTTGTCAGATGATGCCAATAGACATGGTCGCCCAGTACGAGAACTGTTTTTGAACCTTTCCAGTGGCAGCAAACTTTTTTATGATTGACTGCACGGGTTGAACGGGGTATACCTACCAGATCAGAAATCTTGTTATACGATTTACCATTTTTACGGAGCTTTAAAATCAGTTCTCTTTCGAAAACACTTGTCTCTTTACTTTTACGACCCATTACAGAATTTCTAGTTTCTCACTACATTAAAATTTCCACTGAAGAACCTTTTAAGTAACTTACAAGATGACGTCAATTAACTACATCATAATGTCTAAACCAATCACAAAATAACTAAAAAAAAAATTTGCATTTCTTTTAGTGTACGAATACTTTTTACACCACAAGATGTTGGATTGTTTCAGTTTTGTAAATATTTATTCATGTATAAAATTATTTTTGTGTCAATTTCACATGAAACAAGGGAAAATATGTTCTATTATATATTTATAATTAATTAAAATGGAATTTATGTTTATAATTTTTATGAACGGATCTCTTTTAAATCAATTGTCGTACTGTTCGAATACTTTTTACACTCACTGTAAATGATGAAAACCATAAACTCCTTTTTTGTGACAGTCGACTTGAAATTTTAATCTTATGTACAGCATTCAATTTTGAAATCATCTTACTGAAAATGAAATAATAATAATAATTACATAATAATATTTGTTTCATTTTGAGTTATTTGATTAGAATTCTACTTGCATAAAAATTACGAAAGAAATCTAATTAAGGAAAGGGGGGAAAACCGCCTTTTCTTACGATGGCCAGTAATAAAGCAAGAAGACTTACCAGTCGAATAAAAAGTGTGAATTTCTGATTGAATCATAAGTCTGATTCTGTATTTGTTACTTTCACATAAATATATATATATATATATATATGTATATATATAGATGTATAAAAGAATTAACTACTTTTTTTTTTTTTTTTTTCTGTACGGAGTACAAGTGTACTTTTAACATTGGTTTTTCTATATGTAAATATTATTACATTATAAAATAACGACACTAGTTAAATGTGTAAAAATTAATATATTTGTGAATCTCTATAGGCAATGACTTACAAAAGTTTTAAGATTCATGATTTGTATATGTTCATATTTTATGATTTTCATTAAAATTCCAAGAAAAGAAGTAGAAATAATTAAAAATTTCAAATGACTACAGAACTTTCATCATCAAAGGTACAACAGCCACATGGTAGGCCAAGATCGTCTGCTTGCTGGCAGATTTCGAGACACGAGATATTTTCTTTTTTTTTTTTACGGGTAGGATTGCCAGCCCTACGCCTAACAGGAACCTACAGTTTAAAGTGGAACGAACCACTCCAAACATTCATGTCACCGCCGGGACTCTAAACCTGTGGCACCGAGCACTAGTCACTCAGCCATCAGGGCCCTCTACAAAACTTTAGTTTATTCTAAATAAATTATTGTAGTTTATTAGATAATGTTTTCCCCATGTTGAAAAAAATATAAATTTATTTTCAGAACTAAATAAATCCCATAAAAATTTGCACAAATGATTTAGCTTTCAATGGAATTCGGCTCCATCTCAATAATTTTCGGTAGAAATTCAGAAATATTTTTTGACACCACTTGCCGCTTTAAATGAAATCGTATGCTTAGAAAATTCAATTATTTAATTAGACTAGCTCCATGACTGAAGATCATGTCAACATACTTGGTTGGGAATTAAAAATTAATTATTCATTTCAACTTAGAAAAAAGTTATAGTATTAAAAACTTTCCTCAAAAAATTAGCTTGCCTTTTTTCACCATGAGACATTGTAAGAAAGTTGTACAATAAGCTGTAAATCAAGATTCAGGAGACTAGCAAAGCTGCCTCATGGAATGGAGGGAAACATGATTTGATGAATAAATGCAAATCCAAGTTTATTGATCCTAAAACTTGTAAAAAAATGTTATAGAATTTATGCAAGTCCGAAAACAAGGAATAATTCGATCAGCCAGATTCGTGGCACATCAAAGAAAGATGTTCTCCATCGGTGTAAAGAATCGAAGATTTCGTATTTCATTCATCCAGAAGTACGAAAAGGGATTTCTACAGTGTAGCATTTGCTGATGAAAGCAGGTTTAATACTACAGATTGCATAATAATTCTGACAAAAATCGATGCACAAATTTCAGAAAGGAAACGTATTCTATCTGTTAAATAGGAAGATGGAGGTTTCTGCTATCATGTCGCTGGAGTAGGTTAATTTGAGTTTATTGAAAATACCATGAATTGCTGTTTGAAAAGCTGATTAAAAGCTCTACCGAAAAACGATTCTTTCACAAGAACACATTGTGAAATATTTTGAAAGGTGTCTATTTTTTATGCGCATCAGTGAAACTGCATATCGCGAAATGCATTTACGTTGAAAGAACAGAACCTGAAGAGAATGTAGTTTGGTGCAATTTTAAAAATGCACTACAGATGTTATTAGAGTGGAACTCAGCAAATGAACCAGAAATGCATCATCTGTTTTTCGCATCTCAATGTTCCATCCATTTTTATTCTCTTTTGTTTTTTATTACCAATATTTTATAGAAATATTTGCATAGTATATTTCGATTTCTTTGTTGTGTACAGAATTCACCCTATATGTAATTTTTCAGTAAACAGATTTTTACAATCTTACTTTTTAAAAGTTATCACCCAATCCACTATAAGCAATATTTAGATTAAGCAGTTACAGCAATACGAATTCTGTAAAATTGTGTTAATAGGCTACTTTCATCTACGTGATACAGTTTTTTTTATACTATGAATTATATGCTGTTCTGAATATTCGATTGTGTGTTGCTTTACAATTGGAATCCTTACTCGGTCGCACATTTCAATCCAATAGGGTATATTTCTACAAGATTTGGAAACTGTTTTTTTACGTACTGTTAAAAAAGGAAAACAGAAGGGTCTGGAAGGTACTAAAAGCATTTATTCGAATCCACATCAAAAAGTTATTAAAAAAACTTCGCAGAGATCCAACCGAGTATTAAAGATTGTTTAAAGAGCAGTTTGACTTCAGCACTGACTTTTCTAATACGAAACTTTTTTTGAGTGACAATCATTCTTTCATCCTATATTATTGTTTTTAAAAACAAATTTATTCAAAATAATTAAAAGAAATTGTAAATAAAATTAAAAACATGTTAATGCTAAATGGTTACAAAGCAGTACAATTTCCCTTATTTGGTGTAATAACTTTTTTTACTTTAACTTCTTTTTATTTAACAATTTGTATAAATAACTCGTCTTTCCTGAAGACACTGTATATAAAAACCAATAGATTTATCTGTTTTTCTCTCTCTCTCTCTGAAATTGAAAACTGTAGTTTTTAGAAGTTAAATTTTCTGAGTCCGATTTTTTTTTTTTTTTTTTTTTTTTTTTTTATCTGATGCATAGCTAAAAATTCTTATTTACTTTTAAATTAAACTGCTCATTATTGTTGTACAATTGTGTTTTGAAAAATTCTTTTTGAAGATTCATCAGCTTTTATCTGCATGGTGTTAATGTAGAAAAACATAGTTAAAAAAAAATGTAAATAATTTTGATATTAAACTAATCTCGAATATTATGATTCTAACACTACAAGACTGTGAAATCCAATTCTTCTTTTTTGTGTTTTATATTTTTATTTGAATAAAAATATAGATAAATGCATATTTTTATAAATAAAATATTTTAAAAAATATAAAAAATAAATATGCATTTATTTATTTTTTACCGAAAATTACCATAAAATAACAGTAAGGCGTTTTAATTTGTAAAGTCAAATTAATTTCAAAATATTATTAAAAATATCACATTATTAAAAATCATCTGTTTTCATTTGTATAGATTAAATAAATTATATGTAAATGTTTGTTTGAACGAGATTAAAGATTAAGTTTATTTGTTTTTAAAAAGGTTTTTTTAATTTAAAAAATGGTTATAATTTTTATTATTTATTTAATTAATAAAAAGAAAAAAAGTCTAAAGATACTGTTCTGATAACATTTATTCTTTTGGGAAAATTTTCTCTGAATTTATTTGAAGATTTGTTTCTTAATTAAATTGACCAAAGTAATAAACGTTTCATTTAAATTGGAAAATCCGAGCTTTTATCCGTTAGATGAACAATAGAAACAGAAGCGAAAATGGACCCGTTATCTCGAAGGAGCAATTCATTTATCGTCCGTTGTTAAGAAAGTCCTATCTTATGATGCGATTCGAATTTCGCATTCCATCTCCCTCAAGTTTTTTTTGTAAGTGAAAATCGAATCGTCCTTAGAAGACTTGACTGAAAACATTCAACGATCATAAGATATCGAAATTGATTGACCTCCCATTCTCTTTACTGATGGGAGGTGGTGCAATCTGTGAGAATTCTTTTTTAAGAATACAATCATCGAATAATTGTCTCTGTTTATTTTTATGAGGTTATTATGTATTTTTATTTATTTTTTTTTTAATTACACGATTTTTCCTTCTTTTTTGCAGGCAAATGGCGAAGAAGACTGGGTGTATCAAGAGATCACGTTGGAAAGGGTAAGACGTTGATTAACGATTCAAATGATATTACTTTTTATGTTAAAGCCATTCTATCATTTGGCTGCCATTTTCAGACTGCTTCAGGGAATAAAGACAGAATAAATGTCAATGATGTCAGGGAATAAAGACTTGAACGAGGATTCTTTTGATAGAGTAAGACCGTGATATATTGAGAAATGTAAACTTTTTTTTTGCCATTTTGTCGTCCGTTTCATTTTTTCTGTCGAACCATAGTATATACCACAAATAGTTTCAGACAAGCTTAGAGTATCGTCCTAGAAGGTGCTCTAGATTTTAAGTGTGAAATATGTTCAAAATCACTCCAGAATCTTTTTCGAATCGTTGAAAGTGGAATTGAAACAACCTGAATCGAACTTTCATGAGCTGATACCTGACGATGAATGAAATAATCCATCTTCCTAAATGGCATTCTAGACAGAATATGTACCGTTAGTTTGTATACTATTTTTTTTATCGATTGGTTACAATACTTGCCAGTTTTAATTTCATCTAAAGCATTGTTTCAGTACTAGCAATAACTCCTTTCAGATTACCTGACCATTGAGAATATTCAAACTTATAAAACATATTGCTGAACAAAGAGTTCCTCTGGGAAGCATTTAAACGATTTAATCTTATTGATTAAAAATGCCCTGTTTTAATATAGATTTAAGATTGGTATTCCTTTTTACAATGATGACTTTGAAAGCACACAATGTGTTTTCGTGAAAAACTTGATTTTGATTATTCTAACTGTTCTGTTCGAATTGTTAGTAATTAGAACTAATTATGAGAATTAGCCGATGGATGCTTTGATTCTCAGTTAAATAGAGTTCCATATAGTTGCAGTTCAACGTAGTTTTTCTATGCCTCGTCACAATGGCGGACATTACGGCAGCTTCTTTATCCAATCATAAGGTGTAAAAAATAAGCTATGAAGATGACAAATATTGTAAATGAATTTAACTTATGATCCAACTGGTGGGGCTCCCTGAGAAAAAAAAAGAACGTTTAAAGTTAAAAAAACTTATGTTATCTCAACGATTACTATAATTAATGCTTAAATTTAAATATTATAGTTAAAATTGTTTTATTTTTCATTTAACAAAGGTAAATGCACGAACTCTATTGCCGCTTTGTTTGACAATCAAGAATTCTAAACAATTACACAAAACTGCGGATTGCAATTTAACAACTGGCTGAGAATATACCAGAATGAATACCAGAATTGCGATGGCAAATCAGGTTTATTGAGAAACCTGAAGAAGCCGTCCTACTTCCGGCTACTGAGGCACCTCACTCGCAAAAAAGCATTCCACAGAAGACGAAATCTGCTTAATTTATTAATTAGACGACCCTTTCATGGAGATTTCTTTTGCGTCCACTGGATCTCTAGTCAAGTAAAGCAATTTTATGGTCGGTTACAGAATACCGTGTGTTGTTGTTTAAAATTTACACTTATATATGCTCAGCTACGGGTGGACATTACGTTCGAGAGAGGACATTTAAGGGTACTGCACCCACTTGTGTGTCTGTCGTTGTGTGCACAATGAAAACTTTCACCAGGCAATCTGACTATCGATGTGACAATCGCCTACGAGTCTTCTCGTTTCTGAAGCAATGATTACACCCGCACCGTCAGGAATTTGAACCTCAACTCCCCTGCGCGCGCTGGCTGCGCACGTTGCCACTGAGCTTTGCCCACGTTGCCACCCACTCATATAGAGCGTCCCTGTTTCTGAAAAACAGCAATTGCAACGAACGCCGTCAGTGAATTTAAACCTGAGTCCTGCTTCATGCCAGCTGTGCTGTGAACATTGCCTTGGGTCGCGAGTCGTACTTTACAAATAGCTTTTGCATTTTCACTACATGGAGAAAACGCTGAAACTCTCCCGATCGCCCACCCTAGTAGTGAGACTTTTACATGCTCTGTCACACAATCCTACAAACGACGGCTGCAACGAAAACTGCCTGCGTGCTTCTCGGGCTATCTGTACATATAATTTTTTCAAATATTATTTTTATTTCCGTGTCCATTTCTTTTTATGAATTCCATATCCGACCCTAAAGCTCCATCATTTTGGAACCTCGATTTCTTTTTTAAACCTTTATATCTGATAAAAATGGTCACGTTTCCTGAACGTCGGGAAACTCTTTTCCTGTTTGTCTGAAAGAGAGCGTTCTCTCGACTGTGACTTGCGGAGACTGAGGACAGAAAAGAAGGAAAAAGAAGGTTTTTCTGTTTATTTTATCCGCAGTTGCCCTTTTCCGCATTTCGGGAAGAGGCCGGGAAAAGACTTGTTGAGAGAAAGCGATTCTTCAGCTTCCAGTGTTCGCCGCGCGAGAGGCTCTTTTCCCTCTGCACAACCACCGACGCTTTCTCGCTCTTTTCGTTTAGCATCTTTCGGGGGGAGAGAATTTTGTTTATTTCTCCCACAATGAAAGCACCCTGGATCTGTGTCTTTCTCCCGGGGGAAGGGGGAGCGGGGGACGTTCTTCTTTAAATGGATTGGCCCATCCGCTTTGAAAATATTGGATTTTCTAGCGGAGGCGCAGATGCGAATCGGAAAATTTGATTTCTTATGCTATTTCGGCTTTTTTTTTTGGATATCCACGAAATATCACAGGATTCCCTTTTCTTCTTCTTCTTTTTTCTTTTTACCATGGAGACTTTTAGCATATTATCCCTCCTTTGTGAAAGGATGAAATAGTTTGATTCAGAAAATTTGAGCTACATATACATTGTGATTCAGTTGAATAAATCCATATGTATCATCCAATGGAATAGCTCCATATCTAATGCTTATGCAATTGGAGTTGTAGCCTATAAACGCATCTTTTTAAGAAGCAGGCATATACAGATTTGAACGAGAAAATTCAATTTCTATTCATATAGGTGCTAAAGCTCGTATCAATATTTGCAAAATTATTGCAGCTAAATGTATTGATTCCCACTGAATGTAAAACATATTCGTATTCATTCATATTGATTGTAAAAACCACACAGGGGGCCAATGCACAAAAAGCTCATTAGACCTAAGATCATTTTGTAGGCCACGAAAAAGCTGCTGTCCTCATTGGGAACATGCGTAGAAAGTGTCGACCCTAGAGGTGTGAACCTTTTTTCCAAGTTTGAGAGCCTGCTGAAAAATAGATGCTTCCCATGATCTTCATTTGCCGGGGCCCATCGCTTATCGATTTCTAGAATCCGCGTGCCTCCATCACTCGCTGCGAGTCGTGGGAGAGATTTTGGCGTGCAATTAGGGCGAAATTTGTTGGGGAAAACTGCGAAATGGCGGGGTGGGTGGTTCTGCTTCACGAAAACGCACGTCCCCATATCGCAGAAGTTCGCTGAAATGGGAACAACTGCCCGCCTTCGGTACCTCGAGAGGCCTGCTGCTCCCGTCTTCATGCAGCAGAAGGGGGTGTTTGCTCAACCTGGGGATGGTTGTCTAAATGCTCAGGGATTTTTTCATGATTGGCTACACAGGCTTTCGGAACGGAAACTTTTGATCGCCCTTTGTATTACATTCCAACTGATATTGAAAATAGGCTCGCTGATTCAAATCAGATAACTTTTATAAAATTGCACAACAGTTTCTTTTTTTTTTTTTTTTTTCTCCGTGCAGAGCGGCGCGGGCCTGGGCTTCAGCATCGCCGGCGGCGTGGACAATCCCCACATCGGAGACGACCCCAGCATCTACATCACCAAGCTGATAGCGGGAGGAGCGGCGGCCGCCGACGGCAGGCTGCAGTGCGTATCTCTCTTCTTGTAGCTCTAGTTAGAGAAATATCTCGGAATTACTCCCGCCAGATACTAAATTCGCACGCCACAGAACGTCACATCAGAAGCCTGTGTGAGAAAGAGATCAAACTTCAGACGTTTTGCAACGTGTGATGTTAGTACTTGGTGGGAATCCAGTATTCGTGTAGTAGTTCTCAATGATAAACTCAATAAATTATTTAGTTTATTATAATTATATTTTGGTTCATTTTTTATAATTTAAAAAATAGTCAAATTTAATATATATATATATATTGTTTAATCTGATTTAACTTTTTTGTGTACTATGCAATTATCCATTTTTTACTAATTTGTAAATTAATTTGTAGACTAATTATTATTATTATTTGTAACCTATTGTTATTAATTTGTTTGTTTAAACCTTTTAACAATTCATCAATTCTTCGAAATTATAAGTGTGCATTGTTTTGTTTTTACAAAAAACAATAAAAATATGAAAAATTGCTATTAATATGCATATGTAAAGCTGATCAATAAAATAGCTATTCCATATTACGAAAATGCTACAAAAACAAAAAGTAAAATTTAAATGAAAGATGTCACATGCCGTGTTATGCAACGTGGCAAATCTGCTTGCAATGTGGATAGGCGTAACACATGAAAAGGAATCTTGTAAAACGGAATTCGTACGGATGTTAGATATTGTAAAACGCGCACTGGTCAACGCAACATTCGAAGACGCAGAAGTGCTTCGGGTGAGAAGTCCTTGCTGACGGCGCAGGATGTCCGCTCCGTAAGACATTTACTGAGATCCATGATCATCACGAGAATTCGGAGGAGGGACATGTTCGCCTTGCACTTAACAGGCCGCCTACAATGGTGTGTTCAACGCAAGCAACGCGTTTCAGACATATTCCTGTTTGGAATGCAGAATCACCTCAAGGCCTTATCCGTGCGACGGAGCACATAGCAGGAGGGTGCAGCACTTTGTGTGCCACTTCTTATTAGTATATTCAGTATTGTGTGCATACCACAAGACTCCTGCTGCGACCTGTCTTCAAGAGGCTCCTCTTGCTCGCGTTGTCCTGCTTGCTTTCAAAACAGGAGATGTTGGACTGCTGCTCTGGCCAGCACTTTCTCCAGATCTGTCATCAACTGAGAACGTCTGGCCCAGAGTCCCACGTCAATTGAACCGTGTCTTCTTCAACAAACTTTAAGAATGCAATGAATAGGATTCTGCTATTTGCTTTTCTTCCTCGTGTAGAAAATGTTGATGGCCAGCAATATATTTCTGACTAAATGCATACAGATGACTCTGTGCATCTGTATGCATGTGGGTTAATCTTCATATCAGCGTATGTATGTGCGCATGTATAAATGTGTGTATCTATGTCTGCATGTGCATAAGCTTGGTTGCATACGTGTACGTATAGTCTGTGAATCTGTACGTTTGTGCATGCGCATGTGTATGCAGCTACATATATGTAAAGGAGCGTGTCCATGTCGGTGCTTGTGTATAAATGTATGCATGAACGTGTGTATGGGAGTACGAATGAATGTATTATCGCGATTATATATTATCGTGCGTATATACAGGCGTACACATGCACATGAAAATACACACATTTACACACACATGAACATGCCTATAAACACATCCATACATACACACAAATTTACATTCATACATACACAGTCAGTCACATTAATGTGACCACCACCTACTTTCGACGTCAACGTGAAATAACCAATCACAAAAGGCAGGTGGCAGCACATTGCAGTGGAGTGTATATAAAATATGTCCTAGGGCATCGGAAAGTATTGCAATCATTATATTTATTTACAATCGAATTTTATAAGCCGCTCTGCCAAAGGTGGTTATTCTGGCTTTTGACAGGTGGTCACATTAATGTGACAGGACTGTGCATATATATTCTAAAACACATATACACATTTTTTCGCTTATATATATATATATAATATAACGGACACATACACACTCAGTGGCTTTTATACATGTACACGCCTAAATGCCCACATAATATACATGCATTCATAATCGTGCACACTGAAAAAATTACAAATTAACGTGCATTTAAGCATACTTCTTTACCCATACCATTACATTATTACTAATAGAGAAATACAGATTTTGATATACATATTCATATACGTCTTTTAAACTTACATAAGTATTCACATGTAAATAAAATCCTAATTTTGACAAGGATGCATTTGATTTCCAAAAAATGTGAATTTGATTGCAAAAAGGGGAATTTGGTTTATCAAAAAGGTAAATTTGGACTGCCAAACTTGTACATTATTTTCGTCACTGGACATTTAGCCCCTTGAGGAGGTCAGTACATTGGGCCCTACCAATTGAGATAGTTTGACATGACGAATGAACTGAACCGAAAGTTTCCACTCGTCGGGTATGTAGTTGTCAGGTCTGTAGGACGGAAAGCAATTTCGCATGATCCGAGACGTGGGCCAGAGGATGTCATCAATCACTTTACTTCAGTAAGGGGCTATTGGTGGACCCAACGGATGAAAAATTCCAGAATTTCTGATATTTTTCTACAGAATTTTTCGTTAATTCAAAATTACCGTTTTTCCGTTATCGGCCGTTGAAACGATATTAAAAACCGTTGAGTAGAAGAAAAACTGTCTTCCTAGGAGGGTCGATGCCAAATTTCTGCAAGTAACAGAAGAAGAATATAGGGGGAAAAAAAAATCTCCGATAAAGAAAAGTAAAAAATATATATATATATCTCTTCCGGAAGAAACTTTTTGAAAGGAAACTCCCCGAAATTCTTTTTTGTTCGGCGTGCTTTCTTCCAAGGAACATTATCGTCGAGAATTTAAGTGGTCTTTCCAAAAAACAGAACCTCGGAGAACAAAAGCATCTCGAAAGACGGTGGACGAGAAAGTAGATAAAGGAAAAAAAGTTTGGAAAAAGAAGGATGAAAAGAAAGAAGAAAAAAAAAAACATTCGACGCGATTTATGAAGGCGGAAGAGTGGTGCGCTTTAAAAAGCCATGGAAGTCATTGGGAAATACGGGCCATCACCTATTCGCCAGTGATCCGTCCGAAGGCTCCTTTTTTTTTTTTTTTTTTTTTTTGTTGGTGGCGGTGGATTCTTCTGGGAACTCGGATCATCATCGAATCGTTTCCGAATTAAATCTCGCGAAAATTCTTGGAGGGGGTCCTCCCCTTTCCCATTTTCGGGATAATTTAATCCGACCCCATTAGAAAGCGATCCAGGAGCCCGGAGAGTAAATTCTGAAAACTGTGAAAACAAGAACCACTCAAACAATGGCGGATCGTTAACAGTTCTCCTGATTCGTTCCGTTCCGTTCAACAAAATGAAGAGAAATTGATTTGCTCTTCTCTTCTTCACATTTTCGAATGGATGAGATTCTTCAAGTAATTTTAGATATCTCTCACGCATTGAGCCTTCGGGAAAACTGTTTTTAATCTCAAAAAGTTTGTATTATTTCCTTTTTTTTTTTTAATAAATCCCATACCAAGCAATCTATCTTCTTCGGGACTGATTAGTTAAACATTTTTGGTGCATTATGTAAGTCCATTAAATTGATGTCTAAGATATATATTTTCTGAAGTAATGCCAATGTATCTGCAATTTAAAATGGCTGAATCGCTTAGACTTTGGGGATTCGTTCCTGCAGGGGCATTGTCATGACGCAAATACGAGACAATATCTCATAGAACAATGCTTATTAAACTTAAAATCATTGTCTTCATTGTCTCTTTTTAATTTTTTATTTTCATGTAACGTCTTGCATTTTTTGTTAATAATATTGTTTATTTTTACAATGTTGCATGTATTATAGTCATTCAGTTTTTAGTTCCTACCATTATTTGCACACATTTTTCCGAAGATGGTTTATTACATAATGCTGTTATGCTGTTATGCCTTTATTGAATTTCGATTATGAGGTCAAACTTTTTGTCACTCGAAAGAATCGAATTAAATATCCTGGAGAATAACTGTGTCACTTGTAAATGTGTGAATCCTTTTACTGCTCTAAGAAACATTCCATGCCGTTTGCAGGGTGAATGACATCATCGTGAAAGTGAACGACACGAACGTGGTGGACGTGCCGCACTGCGTGGCCGTGGACGCTCTCAAGAGGGCAGGCAACACGGTCAGGCTGGTAAGTTGTGCTTTCAATGCAACTGCGCTTTCACCCATTTAGTGCACATCCAGAGAAAATAGATATTATCTACACACCCCCACTTTATCTTTTTTCCTGGAGACTGTAACAAAATTGCTGAGATTTATTGAAGCTTTAAAAGTTTTGCAATTCTGCAGATTTCTAGATTTAGTTAAAAGCACATTTTCGTATAGCGCTCCAAAGATGCAGCGAATAATTCAATTCAAATAAAAAAGAGCATTAAAAAAAAAGAAAAACATCTATAAAAAGCCATTTATTTTGAAATGACAGCGATAATAATTGCATTGCATTACAAAACTCTTATTTAGAAAGAATCGATGCGCATAAAGAAACATCCGCCCATGAAATATTCGTATTCATTGTGCCACAAATTGACAGTTCATCTATTGCCAGCAGAAGCACGACTTAGGTATACTGTGAGGTTGGAAATGTTTTGGGGTAGCTTTACTATTGAATTCACCTTGCTATAAACCGTTCTCTGTCGAACTATCGCTGTACTGCTGCAGTATTACTTTGAAATCTTTGATAAAAAGGTGTGAATTTTAAGTCCAAATTGCTCTCAGCATATTTCCAAATTATATCATATGTATTCATCATATTTCAATAGATCCTATCATTCTTCATTCAATAGATCATTTGTTGTTGCATTTCGCCAAACCGTGGTATTATTTATTTTCTTTGGCCTTATCACAATGTATTCAGGATGTAGTTCATTACAGTTATAAATACGTAACATGTTCTATTGTTAAAATAAAATGGGTAACCTGAAATTTTCACTACTGTATTTTCATTTTTTGTCACCTGTGCACATGAGTTGATATATCATTATTATTTTCAAAACAGTCTAACTTTTGAATTAGTATTCTGATACAGTCATTCTATTCAATTCTCATTAACGCTGTAAAAGGCAAAACATATAAAACTATGTCTATGCCACGTTTCAAACTCGGGATATTGTTATTTCCACCTTTCCGCTGTGAAAGAAGATTATGTCATTCAAAACAGCCCTAGTAAGAGAATACCAAACTACTATACCATACTCTAAAATCAAACAGAAAAAGAAAAGACAAACAGTCTTATTTAAATGAAATTTCTCATGCGCATAAAGATATGGATCCATGATAAGATATTGGATATAAAGATATTGGATCCATGTTTGTAAATTATTCGATTCTGTCTATCAATGAATTCGTTAATAAATGAAGCTTCAGAACTGAGGAGAAACAGTTATTGGATAGCATAACTAAAGACCTTCTGGGACACATCTTCCATTTCGCCTTCGAGACTCTAACCGAATCAGTGTCTCTCAAAGATGTCATCAGTTGAGAATGAAAGAAAGTGGTCAGATCGCTCGAAGTATTGGGATTGGAGGAATGCCGCCAAATACTCAAATAGAAGAAAAAAGGAAGCTCTTTATATATTTTTCATTTACTGTATAAATAAAAAAAAATAAGTAATTTTCCTACATACTTTTTTTTTAACCACAAGGTTCTTTTAGTAAAATAACGGAAAATGCATCTTCGTTGAATAATGTGATCCTTTATTGCTGTCCGCAGGGCCAATTCTTCACTAACAGTCACTCGTTAACTTAACATCCATTCAAATGATTTATTCAAATATGCACTTCAATTTCTCAGTGCAAAAAAGGCTCTTTGATAGTGAGTTAATCCAGAATTATTTGCATTTTCATCCAATTGATTCAATGAATAATTCATTTAATGTGACGTTTTGACGGGGCATCTTTCTATGCAATACAATAATATATCCATATCATTCAAATTCCCTAACGCACATTTTATTTTTTCATATAAAAAAAATGATTGTAATCGTAATTATAATCACCACAAGTAAATAATGAGGCTATTGAAATCCTCATGAGATGAATTTCGAACATCACCGATTTTTTAAAGAACATCATCACCGATTTCGAAAGCAAAGAAGAACATCGTCGTCGCGTGGGAACCGACTTGATGATGAAGAAATTGTAAAAAAAAGTACCCGAAGAAGCCGAGTGCGACCTCCGGTGAGAGAAATGAATTTCCCAGGAGGATAAAGATTAGAAATCAAAGGCAAATATTTGAATCCTTTCTTCATATGCTGATGAGTATTCTCCGTGGTTTTCCAAATAAAAAAAAAATGACTCAGAAATTCTAATTAACTACTCAGTTCAACTGTTATTCTTTCTACATTAAAATAACATTCCATGGAGTATTTTTTTTTTTGTACTTATAAAGCTTTAAATACTTTTCATTTAAAAAGAAAGAAAATCTAGAAGCTACATTTACGTATTCATTCGCACGGAAAAAAGTATTAATAAATTGACAACAACGAATAAATAACATTTTTATTTCTATACACGTTTTAATGGGCCGTTCGAACACCACATGAAGAAGTTTTCCAGCAAATTTACTAATAGAGGAACTCGTATTAACAAATTTGTAACCTTTTTGCTTACAATTTTCAGGATGAGCTGCAGAAATAATTTCAAAATAAGTTATAATAAATAGTTCATTGTAGTTCTGGACTTAAATTGCATTGCTTAGAAATAAATGAATTAGACAGAATCGTAGAAATTTAACAGAATAAGAAATTAATCGGAAATGAAATAGATAGAATCGTAGAAATTTACCAGAATCAGAAATTAATCAGAAATGAATTCGATAGAATCGTAGAAATTTACAAGAACCAGAAATGAAATAAATAGAATCGTAGAAATTTACCAGAATCAGAAATTAATCAGAAATAAATTAGATAGAATCGTAGAAATTTGAAACAAATTGGAAATTAATGTATGTTTTGACTGCTATTTTCTTTGCTATTCCTTCTTATCACTTTGTACCTTTTTCTTGCATTAAAACATTGCTAATAAATTATTTGATTTTCCTGTGTTTCAATACATTTCATCTTTCCAAATTTTGCAACGACGACTCTGATTTGTAAATTGCAAATGTTTGATTTCGTATTTTCAATTAAATGTTTCTTTTTCAATCAAAGCTTCAGGAATTTCAGATAGTTACTTTACCTTTTAATAGACATTTATTTCACTCAGTTATTTTCAGATAAGACTTTTTAGAAACTTTTAACATTCTAATCATTGGCTTTGTTTCTTAATTATTTTTCATAAAAGCGTGATAGAAAACAATTATTTAAAAAAAATTTCGATACAATTTAAGGATTCATTTTATCGTTTACTATAAAATGTTATACTACAAAAAAATGTTAAACATGAAAGTTAAATCTGTCAATTAAATTTAACGTATAGAGCACAAAATCGTCTTCCGGTTCTACCAATAATTAATCATATTTCTTGGCAATGGAAAGCATTTTTTTTTTTTCAGAGACGAAATCAAATGCTTACTTACATGAGCTATTCTCGCCATCATTAAATAAGATGAACATCAACTATAACTTTACTGTAACTTTACAACATAACTTTACTATAACTTTACAACATGTAACTTTAGGATCGATATTGGTTGGTGCATTCACTACAGACGCGGTAAACAAAAATTTTTCAAATCGAAAATGGATGAAAAAAAAAGAAATCATTCTATTATGGGGTGTTTATTTATTGTACGAAAGGAAACTACACAATTTCAGGACGACACGAATTTATATATATATATAAAATCCACATTTAAAGAAGATTATGGTTTCAGACAAGGGGCCTGTGAGATATTGAAGTCTATTAAAGAGGGGGATTGGTGCATTCCGCGAAAAAGCTGTTTCGTTAAACATTTATGGAGGCCAACAAATCGTCTGCTATGTATGTCTCAAACATCTTCTGTTGCGTTCAAAAAATAAGTATCCCTTTCAAAAATCGTCTACAAGCCGAGCAGTTATCGTCCTTTGAAATGAATTTATTTCTAATGGATACAGCGTAAAGAGCTTAAAAGAATATATATATATTAAGAAACATCGCTGAGCCACCAGAGATTCATCATTTCCAATGATATTGAGGTTGGTTCACTATTCATGGAGACACCAGCTCGCAGCTGCATTGCTTCGAGTCCCACGTGACTGCAAATGAAAACACGCTGATCGTGAGGATGGGCTGTGAGACATTCATTTCCTCTTCCAGTTGACTGCGGTCTGATGGCCAATTGGCTAGTGCTCTGGCCATTGGTACTGTAGGCTTCAGGGTTCGCATCTTGACGGTGGCATGGAGTGGTTGAACAGTGGGTCTTGATCTAATTAGCCTAAACTCTCTGGTACCATGGAAATCTTTCTTCCAACGAGGTAGATATCACATTTCGCCTGTTCATCCCATGTATTCTCCAACCGATCGATTATATCACTGAAAGACTACCCCTAATCTTAACCCACCATCTGTTTGGCCGAAACTAGTCATGGCTTTACAAAACCCAAACCAATTTAGACAGCCCGAAGCTTTCTTTCGTTACAGCTGAAGGTGAATCGAACGCCATGCATAAATGCATTAATGCATGCTTATCCTACAGAGCTTTTTTCAATCATTTCATACTTAATTTTTTATGTATCAGTGGCAATAAGTGTGTGTCCTTTTTGTGCACAAATGGATGCATAGCATGACTATAACCTGAAAGTGAAAGCTGAAGGGATTTTTTTTTCCAACAGCTGGTGAAGCGGATCCGAGGGCCCATGCGAGGCCTGGAGATAGCGCTGGTGAAAGGCAGCAAGGGCCTGGGGTTCAGCATCGCAGGCGGCGTGGGGAACCAGCACATCCCGGGGGACGACGGCATCTACATCACCAAGGTCATGGAGGGTGGAGCCGCGCACGTCGACGGAAGGTTGCAGGTTGGGGACAAACTCATAGCGGTGAGTACACCCGTCGAGGCTGTTGTTCCTTTACATGCGAGACCTGAAATGCAACGGCATCAGGCCATGTAACGATTAAATGATTTGAACTTCTTGAGCAAATATTTTTCTCAATTCAAATAAATTTTATGAAGCGATCACTAGACCAAATAAAATTTTACCTAATGGAAAATTCTAGATTTTGGAAAAAAAGGAAAACTTGAAACATGTTCCGATCCCTATCAAATCCAAGGCAAATAAACAAATGGAAATTTGAATCACCTTTTGCTCATTTATTACAAGTTTTACAAATTTATAATATGGCAGTGAATCATTTTCAATTGCTGTCGCTTGCTCACAGGTGCGGGATAATCGAGGCTTAAATTTCAAGTATTGTTACTTCTCTGCACCTTTGCCTTGATTCAGAATCCGAGTTTTTCTACCGGCGTATGAAAATATCACACTAGTAAGAATCATGTTCCCAGTCATTGCAAGATTTCATTACACAAGTTGATCTCTTCGGAAACAATTTCCATCTTAAGTAGGCGCTTATATTTGTGTCAAATCACTCTGTGATTTTCAGTATCTGTAAATAAATGGCTTTTCAGAGTACACCAAATGGATGACGCTTCTTTTTTTTTTTTTTCATGCAGGTGGGTGATGTGAACCTAGAGCATGTGACGCACGAGGAAGCGGTGGCGACCCTGAAGGCGACATCAGACCATGTGGTGCTGACAGTCGCCAAGAGCAGGGTGTCGCCAGACTTCCTCGCCAACCACTTGGTCTCGACGCCGCCATCCTACGTTGAAGACGCCTCGTCGCCAAGTACGACTTTTTTTTTCTCTCTCTTTAGATCAAATCATTTGTCACATTTAACACATTTCAAGTAGGTTAAAAGTGCTGATGAGATTTTTCATTTACCAGCCCTGCATATTGACTAGTTTTTTCAACATGGAGTCGATTTTTTTTTTTCTCCTTCATTCAAACTTTTATTAACAATAAACCTACTGGACATCTAACGCAGATTTTATTTGCTTCCTTTTTTTCAAAATTATATCCACTTCCGATGAATTATCTTTGAATTTGTTGTCAGTGACCAGAAAAGCATGTGCTCGAAGAAGAATCACTAAATAAACTAATTTTTTTTTTTCCTGTTTCCAGTGCCATTCGAGATGAAAAGAGCGTCATCTGCAGCTCTTGAGAATTGTCTGAATATTTCAGCAAATGGGAGGAGGAAAGGGGCGTCCAATCCCTCCCGTGCACGTTCTACTTTCTGACAATTAGAATTTTATAAATCTCAGTTGACTTCATGTGCTTAAATCAATGTGTTTTCAGTATCAAAAGAAGTCAATAAAAACAACGAAAGGCTAGAAAGGGGGGAGAATAAAATAATTACTAAACGCTACTTTTGTGTGTGTGTTTTAAGCAACGTGAAAATATTTTCAATGTAATGTTGTCTATCAAAACCGGATCGCGAAATTACAAATGCGTCCCGTGAATTCACGTTCATACCAGAAACAGCAATGCGCATACTGAAAATGCACCATTTAAGATGTGCACCACACGAAATGCGGAGGATCCTCAAAGCGTTGGTTCATGAGCCTTGGGTTTCATCGGACCGACGCGGGCAATTACGACTCTGCCAATAAGCAGTTGGAATGCGGTCACCGTCTCTCCCCAAACGAAACTCGCCCCTCTGTGAAATCTCGACAGATTCATCAACTGTTGGCGGCACTCGTTCAAGTAGTGACAGAAAATTCATTAGTGGCTCTCACGTGAATCTCTTCGAATTCCATCCGACATCGATGAGAGCTGATGAGTCGAATGTGCTTTCATCAATTAAAATGAAGGGATTGTCCCGAGTATAATGGCACGTTATGAGTTAACTCGTGCGAAAGTTAATCCCAAGATCCTTTTTGGGCTACCTTGTATTATGAAGGCAAATATGATACTCTCTCGTGATATCGTACAGTTGGCATCCAGTCATTCTACAGCGATTGCGCGTTGTTTTGCTGATATTGAACTCGATATCCTCCAGTACTAAAAAGGATGGCCGAAGTTATTTATTGCTCATGGTCACTTGCATTTACTTTGCATTATTTTGTGCACACTTTTAGGCTGATTAGACCAGGGCCTACTGTTTAACGTGGATTCCGAACTACTCACAAACCTACATGTTACTGCCAGGATTCGAATCTGAAGGCTTTGGTACCAACGGCCAGAGCGCTAGCCCCTTGGCCATCAGGCCGCCTAAGGAATCAGGAGATTACAGTTCCGATTGTTATGTAATCCGAATGTCTAAATTTATACTTGTATTTCATAATTAAAACAGAATAAAAAACAAATATAATAGTAGTATATTTTTTTTTCGAACTTAGTAAGAAACAATTGTTTTGAAGCAAAACTAGCTATATTAGAAAAATACGAAACATTAAGGGTTTAATAAATGTCAATATCGTTCAGATTAACAAGTGAGCATCTTGTTCAACATTAGCATCATCAAAGAATAAAATCATTTGATGAATATTTGTTCATCAAATGATCAAATCAATACATCATCAAATGAATATTAAGATTTACAAATTCTAACAGTGCATATTTTCGAATTCAATAAAAAAAAAAAAAAAATTGTTCCGAAGCAAAACTCTATTTGATAAAAAAAAAATCTTCTGGGGAATTAATACATCTGCATATTTCTTAAGCATCTTCACAAATGAGCATCTTCGGTTAGTTTTTTAAAAATAAATGCAACAACTTGGATTCCTAAAGTCGGTGACAAAATGAAGTTGAATAATGTCAAATATCGGGACCTTTAAAAGAAATGCTGCTTCTAACCTCTGTGACATAATTCTGTTTCAGTAACTTTTATCATTATAAACATTTTTATGTCTAATAAATTGTATCCCAGCTTGGTTGAATCCTTTGAAAAAAGAATTGATGTTTTACAAGACAGTTTGACACTTCTGGTATTTTTCGATTTCTCTTCATGATGGCTCTAAAATTATTATTACAAATCTTCTATTGTGGCAATTTGTTGCATTTCAGGAAATAGACCTAAAAGACGATGTCTCTAACAGTTCCAACCAAGACTTTTCTAAATGGAAAGAGTTGAAGGAATAGAACATTACACGAGCGACATAGTGTCATGAATCGTGATTTGTCAGTAACGTAAACGAAGTACAACTAGTACTAAAAGAATTCAAGAGTGAACAATTTTTAATTTCCTTTATCTTCTTTTTTTCCATTAAGTTTTATTGTTTGCATTTAATTATTTATATAATAATAAGTCCCTTATTCATTTAATCAAATAAAAGAAGAAACTACTGAAAAACAAATCAAGGACTCAAAAAGTTCTTCAGGCACTGGAAGCCGAAGACGATCTGTACTTAAGCTTGTATCGAGTGAATCAAGTTTCATTTAAACCCTCAGATTGTTTGTGAGTTGCAATAATTTTCTCACAATTTGTGCTAATTGTTTTTCTTGCAAGTAGAGAAAATAATTCAATAAATGGACTCATTTTTTGTTTAGATTTTCGTCGTTTGCATTACATTAAAATTGTGATTATGGAAATCGCCTCTCCAATTTATTAAACTGACCATTCGTTGATATCATTTTCATCATTATCATAATATTTTATTTTATCTATATAATTTATCATTGTTTTTATTTGTGTAAATAATTTCTCATAACTTTTCTTATTTTAAATTTTATTTTTATAAGCCATAAAGTTTCAATCATGGTGCATGATACGTTTTTAAATTCGCAATTTAATTTGGTTCCTTGATAATTTTATTTTTTGTGTTGTTTTGCTAGATTTTAACTCCTTATTTTATTTTGTTTTTTGTTTTATTTTTTGTTTATTTAGTTTTTTTTTTCCCTAACCAGAACCAACAGACAAACCACCCGAAATCATGGAACCAGATAGTCCAGACCAAGCATCCAGTAGACTTTCCAGTAAGTTGCAACAATACATTCACAGGAACATTCATAAACCCCTTACTTTATGCACGTATCTTTTATGACATTGTGGTGACAACTTTCTGGACCACATTCTCTGCAACCTACCTGATAAAATTATCTTTTCATATCTGGCTGAAAACCAAGAAAAAAAAAAAATCAGCATAAGATGTGCAAACAACGTTGTGCATTTTTAATTCCTGTTTTTTTAACTGGAAATAATATTTACAAATTGTAATTAATGCCTAATTTAATTGAAGTGAACAGATACGCTGCAATCATTTTCCCGACAAAGATGTATAAATAATTTTACTTAAAATAAATTAAAAATAAGGCGAAACATCAAAACAAATCTATATCAGTGTTGACAGCGTTGTCGTTTTAAATTATTTGAAGCATTTACGAAAATAGTCTGAGGTACCAAATGTAAAAAGAAGAATTAAAATCGTGATGGCCGTGTGTCAGTTCAGAAAATATATTCTTGATGTGTTTCAGAAATTATGAAAAGGATTTGCTTAAAGTTTTCTTTCGCATGGAAGAAACTATGCGAAGAATTCGAACCCTGAGATTCGAAAGCCCATACGACACGCCCCTTTCTCGCCATTGCCCGTTGCGAAGGGACCGAAGGCGCCTCTATTCGGAATTATTTGCCAACTGTAAAAAGTATTTATTAATCAGAATAAGAACTTTTTATTATAAATTGGAAAAAGATATGACAAGCGATTGAAACAAGCTTTATCTGAACAAGTGATCCTCTTTAACACGATCTCGACAGCTTCAGATAAGAACAGCTTCAGCAGATCGAGTTGCGTTATTCTGAGATTGGTGACGAATTTGTTCTCAGACACGTTCAAGCGACACGAATACGGGATTTTGGGTGAAGGGATGTCATAGAAGTCCATGAGTTATCTTGGGTACTGACTGAAGGTGATACTTTTATGAAAAATATCTTGCAGTAACTTATATTATTCGCACATTATATATTTTCATTAATAAATTCGAAAGATTTTTATATTTGCTACTTTATGAATTATAGAGCACATGTAACAAGCTATATACAGATAATTATCAAAATAGTGGAAACACTTGTGAATAAAGATGACATTTAAGAATGCATAATTAAAATGTAATCTTAGCTAACTGTTTTTGTTTTAGTAAAAAAAAAAGTATATATGAAGGTAGTGTGAGGTAAGTTGTGTACGCCTCGGGTTTCTTTCAAATACGCAAAACCTTACATACTTGCAGGAGCCCGATTAATTGGAGCAGCTGTGACCGAAACATCCCAGCTTTCAGGCGTTTCCAGAGGTACGGTGTTTAAAGTCATGACACACAGCGCGGCAAAGATAAGCTCGGCAAAAGTAAAATAGTGGACAGAAGGAGAAGCTGAGTGAAAGAAATTATTGAAGCAGATTGTAATGTCTAAAGCCCAGCCAGAGTGATCACAGAGCTTAGTCAGCATCTGATTCTACAGTGCCAATAATTACAGTTAGGAGGCACCTTCATAAAATTCAGGACATTTACTGTAGAGCAGCTATTCCCAAACCACCTGTATATATTGTGCTTAATCAAGCGTCGTCTGCAGTGGTGCCAAAACCAGAAAACCGTACCTCTAGATTGATGAGTGGAAGACAGTTATAGGGTCAGACGAATCATCTTTCACACTTTTGCCCACAACAGCATGGATGCACGTTTGGAGGACGCATGCACAAGCGTATGGTCGAGATTGTCTCCTTCAAACTGTAAGCATAGAAGGATCTGACATCGTATGGGCAGCCGTGTCGGGGTTTTCTGCTGGCTCAGTTGTAACCCCGAAAGGTAGGATCACTGGGGGGGAGTTTTAGCTTACCAGATCCATCCTATGATGCAAACTTCGTTTCCTGCAGGAGATGAAATGGCTAATCCAAACTGTGTTACATGCCAAAGGTGGTTCTACGCTATATTAGTAAAGGATTTCCTATGACTCTGGGGTGTTTCCATTATTTTGATAACCACCTGTAGTTTTATTACTAAAAAGGTTTAATAATGGTTTTGCTTGACTGCGACGGCGATGCGAGAAAGGAATGAACTATTTGCATTCTCTTTTTTTTTTTTTTTTTTTTTCAGTGAGTATGCCGTACGGCAGTGACATGATGAACAACGCCATTCTCCCGAAGGTTGCCACAGACGAGAACTTCACCAGGTGAGCGCTGTTCGAACATCGTTCGGGACCTGGGTGTGGAAGGGCATCGTTTCTTTTTTTATCATACATTAAGCATTTATAATAAGTACTGCTCCAAAATAGTGTAATGATTTTTTTTTACACAGAGCCATTGTTTTGTAGGGACATCTGAAATCCTTTGACGATGCGACAAACGAGCGATTGCTAAGATGGAAATAAAAGTCAAACATGCATTTCTATTCATGCAGAAGTGCCCCAAAGCGTTCTTAAGGATCGATCGGGATACAAAAAAGGGAGGCCTTTTTCCCACGAGCATAGGAAGATAGAAGGATAAGATGTTCAATAGAGATATATTGCGTAATACCGTAAAATCAAAAGATAATTTTTTAAAGCAAATAACAAAATATGCCTGGAAATAGCCCTCAGGTGAAATTTCTTCCGGTAATCTTCCGTCACATCTATGTTGGAACACACTCTACTTGTAAAAAAAAAAAAAAAAAAAAAATGAACGGAAAAAAAAAAAAAAAACCGCCGAGGGTTTGTTTATGCATGTTATATTACTCCTAATAATTCTGATAGCGGTGCTATCGCTAAAACTTTTAAACAAGTTTTCTTGAAATTGAATGAGAAAAAAAAACAACATTTTCTGTGATTTTAATCGAATTTGACACTAACTCGAGCTCATTTAAGACAAAAATATTGGAATCATCCTAGATTACTTGCAGAGATTAATTAATTCTATTCTATCTATTCAAACCATCATATCGAATCGGAATTTCCAAAATTACAATAATAAAAAAAAGCGAGGATTTGATGTCTAACATGACAAAGGTGGCGTCTGTCCAGTTAAATGTTTCACCACGGTTATGTTCTCATTTAAATAACATCAAGCAGTTCTTGCGCAGAAAATTATTAATAAGAAAATTAGAAAATATGTCTCTTATAACAGTTCATTTCAATTTTATGTTGCGCTGAATAAAAGCCTAGTATATAATAGCCTTTTTTTTTCTCTCTCCCCACAACCTTTTTTTTTTTTTTTTTTTTTTTTCCATCTGAAATAAAAGTACGGGAATTCACCCTTTATTAATAAAAAAAGATTTGTGAAATAGAAAAGTTTAGGAACCTATTCTTAATTGGGCATTTAACTTCTCTTCGTTATTTATAAACAAAGTCATAAAGTCTTGGTTATTTTGCATGCAATGCAACACTAGATTGTGTTTGTTTTTAATTAAAGATGATTATAAATCAGAAGTGTGAATAACATCCTATTTAAAGTCATTTCGTTTACTCTACTGCTACGTTTAAGCATTGCATTCTCATCTGAAAGTTGATAGAGACTTGACAACAATTGCCCTTTTGCTAAAACAACAATCTCTACTACGAAGCACAACTACACTGGTTTTCAAACTTGAAATTGGGCACATTTTCTCGAATTTCATGAAAAACACTGAACGAAACCTAAACAAAGATGCAAATCTTATGTGTCGAATACCTAAACAATCCCGCGTTGGGAGGCCGGGCTGGTAGAGGCTTTGTAAGTACGAATGGCAAAATTAGCATTTCGTTCGCTGGCACACCTCGCTGAATTTCTCGTTGTTTTTTACTCCAGTCATCGGTTAAATTCAAAATTAAAACAGTAACAAGTAATATATAAAAAAATGTAAGTCAATTCCTACTTTTTTTTTTTCATTCTATTGCAGAAAGTCCTTTATAAGTAATTTTCAATTTTTTTAAGTTTATCTGGCGGCATCAATTGGTAGATAGATGCAACTTAAATCTAAAAAAAAAAAACTAAAATTAATGAATTAAATTTAATTACTGATTTAATATTTGAAAACACTGTATTAACATCCAGTGTCATCCACGACAAGTTAAAAAATGTATTTGAACTTGAGCGGATGAATAAAAAGTATTTTATGAACGATTGAAAATTTGAACAAGATATATATAGGGAGAGTGTGAGCTAATAGAAGGAATTGAAAAATAAATTACCACGAGCGTTTAGATGATGGGATGAGGTGGTGAATCGTATGGAGGCTAAAAACAGGCTAGTTTCAAGTCCGAATTTGTAGATATTCCAATGCAACGCTCAACTACAAGTCGACTTTATGGAAACACTTTCAGGATGCTGGAGCCTGAACAAAGTTTTCGAAGAAGCACGACGACAAAGATGAGCGCTATTTGTCCATTACAGTGAGGCACAACAGGAGTAAAAAACTGGAAAATTCCCAGAGGGCTTCATGAGAGTGGGCAGTTTGCAAGAAGGTCTGCTGTTCACTTCTGCGAAAACAAGAGAGTTCGTTTAGCATGGTGCAGAGATTGGAGCACGGATCATGAGCGACCTCCTCTTCACTGATAAGTCCCGAATCAGCCTAACTACTGCCGGATTCTACTTTCTTATGGAGAGAAGCAGGAATTCCCTCCATGGTCACACACTATAATGTGTGATTGAAAGAGGCACTGTAACTGGTTTGAGGTGTAGTGATGCTGTCTTGAGTTCTTATGTTCGCCTTTTCAGGATTGCAATTATCCCTGAATTCATTTTAATGGACGGTAACGCACTGTCACAAAAGGCTCATCTGGTCAAAGAAGAAATCTTTCTGGAAATTGAAGATATTTGCCAGATGGATTGGCAGCCATATCTTCATTGCATCTCGCAACTCCCCTTCGAGAGACCATGCAGTACTTGAAAACAGCATTGCTGAACGAGTGAAACCAAATGCCACAGAAACTAATAAACTGCTTTTATTTTTATTACGAAATAAGATATGAGGCCTGCGTATATGTGAGGACCCTATCACTTATTAACCCATTTTTTTCTATCAACCACTGCTTCAAACCTTCCGACTCAATGAGTGTTATGCACGATCATTCGTCTGCATTGTAACTATTGAATGTTTTTTTTTTTTTTTATCATCCTATATTCAAACCAAATTTCATCGAAACTTTCTTGTTGTTCTGGCGATAATTGAATGAATTTGAAAATTATCTTAATGTTGAAAGTTGTGTCATTATGCTTCAATTGATATAATGAGAATGACTACCGTCACTAATTGTTGAAGCATGTTCAGTTGGCTTCCATCCCCATTGGGAAGCATAGATCTGCCAAAAATGGCGGGAGTGAACCCCTCCGCAGAAAATACTTGTTTCTCAAATTGGTTTTCGAAACATTATGCAAATAGTGAGGAAAAGTGCCCGAATATTTTCACGGTAGAAGGAAAAAAAAAAAAGATGGCTGTTCGGAAAGCGAACGCCGCCATAAATCCGTGCACGCTGGCTGTAAAATGTAAATTCAGAATCGATCAAACTCTCGTTTGGTTTCTAGAATTGGCTGTTGCTGAGCAAGATGGCCCACCAAAATGGCTCCAGCATTGCAGAACAGAAGGCGTTTTAAAAAGGCTTTAACGTAGAACCGTTTACAGTATCGACATTGCTTCGCAGCGTGTTGAAGGGTTCGCTGAGCGGCAATTTTGTGTTTTACCCTTCAGACTTTGATCACTTTACTTGATTAGTAAATAATTTAAAGAAAAACTAGATTGCTGCCAGAATAGTAACCTACCTGTGAGGAATTTTAATTAATACGTCAGTAATATTCGACTGCAAATTTAAAAAGAGAAAAACAAAAATTTGTGATATTACTGCATGGCAGAAAAAATTATTATAACTTTGATAAGATGGAAAATTTTATTAAATTCAATTTTAATGGCATGGAAAAAAATTTCGAACTTACTATTTACTTTCTAATCAAATAATGAGGCAACGTTATTCTTTTTGTAAAGTTTGTTTGATCTCTTCAAAATAAAAATACTCTCATTAAACAAGAATTATCAAGTTAAATTCAAAATTCGTTATTGTGCTTTTACACTGTCTGGTCAATATTTCACTGGGATTTTTCTCTTTAATGCAAATCTTTTACCTGCTACCTACAGGATTATAATTGCAATTATACTTAGGCATATAAACAACTGCACTATGCTTAAAAAAATTATCTGTTTGAAGCTTTATAGCTTCTTGGATCAAAAGAAGTTTGGATAATTTCAAAATAAGAAGAAATTTCTTAGAAATTACTATGTTACTTAGAAATTGCTATGTTATTACTACTGATATAAAAATTTATTTGCAAATGTATCCACTATTTTTTTTCAAAAATAATATAAACTATTATGCTATCATTGCATCAATCAGAGAAAAAAATTGCGACATAAAAACTGGAAAATATTATGCTGGGAGCATTTGTAAAGTTCTTTTACATCATATTAAAAAAAAAAAGATATCTATTAATTTCAAATAAAAATCTACTCATTTGAAGCGGCAAATTTTATGATATAGTAACTTAAAAGCTGAGGAATTCTATTTCAAAGGCTCATTTTTTACCCTTGAAAAATATTTATGATAAAAATTCTTTCCTTTTCCATTTATGTATAACATAATTTTAATAACTAGTCACATGATTTAAATCACTGACTTTTTATGTAAAGAGAGAAATTGTTGTTTCATTCTTTTAAGACTCTACTTGAAAAAAAAAAAAAAAACAATTTTCTCCGGCTTCAAAACTTCACCTCTAAATCAGTGGACATATTTTTCTCTTAACAAAGAAATCCTCTTTTAGAATTTCTTGAGGACGATTCTGTTGACTCGGATTTAGTTTGTAGTCCCGTCGTTCTGTCACATTTGGGTACTTTTGCGGTGGCAGCTCTTTCTTTTTATGTTGCCGCCTCCATGGGCTATTAGTCAAAATGTTTCATTCGAATAAATAGTATGGTATCTAGTTGCACTGATTCTTCTTGATCTTCTAGCTTATTTATAGCTCTGCACTTTTTAATACTTACTAGTTTATTTTTCGACAGATGAATTCTCATTTTGAGAAAACGTTGTACTAAGGGGACCGGGAAATTAATGTCTTTTTTTCCATTAAACTAAAAAAAATAAGTTTCTATTTTTATTCAATGATGTAATCACAATCTTTATGAACAACCTTTTGCCACCTAGTATGCAAATTTTCAATGGTGGATCGATAAAAATCAATGGGTTTTTGGGCAAAAATAACTGGAGATGGCAGTTTGGATATCATCCAAATTTTTAATTTTTATGTTACATAGAAAGTGTTGTAACGATTGAAATAAATCGAAATTCGATGGTGTAATGTCGGGCTAGTATAATAGGTAAGGCAGTAACTCCCTACTAAAATTCATTCATTTTTTCCAAGGTTCGTTTTGCTCAATATTATCTTGTTGCAGAATAATCCCTTTTTTTTATTGACATTCGCTGGACACTTTTCAACTAAAAATTGATTTACTTGATCTAGTTGTTCATAGTAAAGGTCTGCATGCACAATCTGCCCAAGTTTCAGCATTTCAAAATGAACAATTCCGTGAATATTCCACCTAACACACAAAAACGCCATTTTAGAATATAAACCTGGCTTATTCGAAGAGAATCTTTGCCTTTTGCACTTTGGATTAGCACAGAGGACTCGTTTTCATCTCAGTGATCAAGCAATCAAAAAACGCTTCTGTTTTGTGTTGTTGAAGCAATAAGTTGCATGTAGTGGATCGGTTAGTCTTTTCTTTGGACAAATCATGAAAAACCCAAAAATACCTGCGACCAGTTTGCTGCGAATGTTCTTGGAGAGTCGACCAAAGTAGGTTAAGAGGGTTTCACAGTTCCACGATTGTCTGATACGAATTTGGCGATAACCGCAAGGAAAAAATCGCCAAATGAACAAGCGAAACCCTAAAGTATAGAATTCCCATTCTTGTAGTATTCTGACACATTGCTTCATAATTTTCTTGGTTTATTGACCATTGGGCATGTGTATTGTCCAGCAAAGTATGTTCACACAGAATATATTGAAATTCGTGAAAAGATATCAGTTCTTTTTAAAAAATTTTATGAAGCATATTAAAAAAAAATTTACGGTACTAACAGTTTTATGTTTTATATTGCAATTAAAATCTTTCCGAATTTAACCTTTCTTCTCTCTCTTTGCTGTATTTTAATCCTGTCTGATATCCTGTTTGACGCTCGTCAATTTTCTACGCTATAGCTAGTTGCGCAATAATGAATTAAATTTCTTTTGTTTATTTTTTCTTTCACAAGTAATGTAAAATATACATTTCATGAGCAGATATATCATAATAACACAAATATTCACTTTTATGATAATAAAGGTATCTTTCATTGTTAAACTCTTTAATGGCAAACACACGCAATTAAACATGCTTCATACAAAAGAATGAAATTGCGGTTTTATTGCCAGGATTGTAGCGTGGTTTAAGGAATGAAATGTTCAAATCAACTTGCTCGAGTCCTGCTATGGACCGCGACATTCACTTGCCTATAGTAAATTCTATTGGCAGTGAGTAAGATGCTATCATGAAGATGAGGAACTGAGGTCATTTAGAATCACGAATAACTGACGACATGTTAATTAATAGAAGGACTTCTTAAAAGAGAATTGAGTCTCTCAGTTGGAGATGTCTTTTAAGCCATTGGTTCCCAACTTACGCGGGGAAAATAATCTCAGTTGTTATGACGAAAAACTTTAAAAAGGTGCAATTCAGACTGTTTTCCCCAAAACGAAATAGTAAAGATAATTGGTTTGATATACTTACGATAAGATATTCTAAAAAAAAAAAAAAAATTATCAAGACAGGAAAAAGAAAGATGGATCGACTGATTTCAAGAAAAGAAATCTCATTCATTTAGGGGCAGCGGTGAAAGAAAGAGCACAGACATTGGCCCATGAAATATTTACTGACCACAAAGCTTGAGAAAAAAGTATAAATTAAAATTAAAATAAGATGGATGCTTTTCTAACTTGAGGTACTATTCATCTTCGTTTGAATATGATTAAAAAAACTTAGTTTCATGAAACAAACTGGCGTTGAAATTCTTGGCAACCACGTTTGAAAAGTTGCCTCTCGACTGTTATAAGATCAGAAATATAAATTTCAGCAGATCCATTTAACAGTTGACGCAAGAGCATCATCACCTAATCGAAACAGACGTTTCTTTGCGTGTTGAGATATTAGAGGGGATTCCGTTTTATCGGGAGTTCGGGGCCCACTGATCTTTGCAGTCGCTCGGGCAAGCTAATATTAGCAGAACTATTAATGAAGCCATATGTATCTGAAACATGGTCACTAACAACAGGAGAAGAGAAAATGTTGGCAATCTTTGAAAAGAATATGCTATTTGTGGTGGTATCGAGGACAATGGAAATTGGCGAAAAAAGATACAATTTTGAACTTTACAAACTTTTTAGAGATATTGGCATTCTAAAATTTATTAAACTGAACAGAATGAGATGGGCCGGTCATCTCGTGAGAATGGAAAGAGACAGAGCTGCTTTGAAAGTTTTCAATGCAATCAATCCCTTTTGGATAACGACCAAGGGGGAAGACCGAAAAAAAGAGGTGGGTCGACTGTTTAGACTCTGATTTCAATGTTATTAAGATCAAAAACTGGAGGTCCACGGCCGAGAGGAGAACAGCCTGGCTGGATCTTTTAAAGAAGGCCAAGGCCCACATGATGAGGATTAATGAAGCGCATTCTGTTTCACCGAGATTTTAGTTAATGTTAACCTTTATCTCAGTCCTTCATCTGTCGAGCACCTATTGCGATAGCAATCGATATGAAACGGAATGGAACTTTACATTTCATCACATGACATTATGAAATAATCTCAGGGGAATCTCGGGAGTTGCGAATGCGTGAGTAGCCATCTCGTTCCTCCGGATCTCACTGGTGATTTTGCGAGTCCAGTGTGGAGACGGACGTTGGCGATTTCAGAAATAGCATTTGACGTTGAGGAGTTATTTAAACCAATGGAACCCTGTTAAGAACCCACTCTGAATTATTTTATATAAAAACGATTTTTCTTAATATAAATATATATTTTTTAACAAAAGGAGATACTTTCCGTCCTATATATATATTTTTTAAAATCTAATTTTGTTCATAAAGATTTTTTAGAGTGGCAGAATTGAATTCTTTTTATAAAATAGATTATTTATAAAAATTTGTGGACACATAATCCTTATAATTTGCATATATATTACAAAATATATTTTCCAAATTTTTATTTATTTGTGGTCGTAAATTTACCTCGACAATTTATATGAAAATTGAAATAACTTTAGGTTAATGGAAGGAAAATGAATTTC
This sequence comes from Caerostris extrusa, assembly GCA_021605095.1. Classification (NCBI taxonomy): domain Eukaryota; kingdom Metazoa; phylum Arthropoda; class Arachnida; order Araneae; family Araneidae; genus Caerostris; species Caerostris extrusa. The sequence goes on from BPLR01007255.1 coordinate 88,907, forward strand.
AGTCCTAAAAATTATTTGAATGTCAGCAAATTATTTTGTATAATAAGGTATTATTATTATGATACAAATTAGTATTATTATACATCATTTTCAACACAATAAGAAAACATCATGATACTTTTCATTTATATAAATACTTTTATTTATATTTAGTGCACGAAAAGTTAGTTTTAGTGAAAAACTTTGGGAATTTACCCGATATAAAAGCCTGCAATGCATTTATTTGGAATTCACCTTTACTTCTCTGAATACAGTTGTATCCAACTAATTATAGAAGAAGTGCTAATTAAATCTAGTATTACAGTGAAAAATAATGCAATATCAACATAGAATAAAAACGCACCCCGAATTTATTTATTGTTTATAAGAAAATGAACCTGAAATGTCTAACGATTCTTCGTCATTTGGGTACATATTTATTTGAACTCTCGCTTGTCAATTTTCGACGCCCCATGCATTGAAGATATCCTCCCTTTTCACACTTGATTCTGGGGTGGGCAGAACATTCTAATTCGCATAATGGGACTGTGAATAAAATTTTCAGAGCGTTTTTTTAGATATTAACACACATTCTTCTTTTATGGAAATCCAAAAAAGTTTCAAGAGACGATATTTAATCTAAATTAGTTGCATCCATCAATTAGTTGCATCCATCCATCATTATTATTAGTTGCATCCATCAATGGATGCAACTAATAATAACTTCTTCAATTAGCGATCAACTCCATAGATTACTGCTTACAGACAGCAAAGTCTCAAAGGCCGCAATGGAAATATTTTTATCAGGGAAGTGACCATTTATGGGAAACATGCTTTAATACATCATCACTGTTTGGCACTTTTTACGTGAATAAAGAAGCATAAAATTGCAATCGGAAACGTTCGTTGCTTATAATGAAAAAGCTGAAAGAGCAGCCCTATTTATTTTTATTTCTGTGGCATACCGCAGCTCACGACCTTTAAGAACCGCTGGTATAAATGCATAGGATAGTTAACTTTCTGGCATAGCAGGTGGGCTGAAACTCATTATTACTACGAAAAGAAGAACATAAATATTGACATGAGCTCAGAGACAGGAATTGTGGACACCGTTGATTAATGCATTAATTGAATGCCAGAGCATAAAAGAGAATGCGAATTAAAAAAAACTGCTGTTTTTAATACACATGAAATATGCTGCAAAGCAAAATGAAAAAAAAAAAAGAAAAGAAACATCGTGAACTCTACTGATTTTCTTGCGACTGTAAAAATTCCAGAATACAAAATAAATGAAAAAAACTGTATAGAAGTGGGATAGAGGGTGGGAGAAATTTTGAATAGTACATACATTTATCTCTCATTTTATAATACAATTTTTACAAAAAAAAAAAAAAAAAAAAAAAATCACAAAGTTATAAATATTTTTTTTCTAAATCAAAGAAAAAAAAAAAAACTCAGTTAATGCTAGAAAACTTTGATATCAACATCTGATTTTCCTGAAATAAAACGGTTTTTGAAATGAAGACATCATAAGGAATTTTTGTATGGCTTTATCTATTATTATTCAACTCAATATTTAGGTAAAGGACAAAGAGAATGAAAAGAGAGCTAGAAACGTTTTATACATATGCATGGAAATACTTTTAATTAACACTTTTGGGTGTACAATCTCTGAAACTAGAAATACAATCAATCATTTTGTGTTGCTAGTGACAACCAATGTGGCACTAAGAACCGCCCCCTCATAACTTTAAGAAACCCTAATCACGGACTTCAACTGCCCTAGGAAGTTGACATCAGTTATTAGCAAACTCAGAACTCATCATTACAGAGGGATGAAGCTTCTCCCAGACAAGACCAGGGAATGCATCCCCAGCAGAAATTTCCCCGACGCTTTCCTAACACCTAAGCACATTCTAGCACTCCCTCCCCATGTTTTGCAATTGGGTAGGGTGCCAATCGAGGCCAACTTAAGAGAAGTCCTGTAGAGTGAAGCGGCGCTGTTGCTAGCGGCCGTTATCGTGAAGACTTTTGACTTGATCTGACTTTGATAATTATATTCTAAATCCATGGACACGATAACAAGAACAAGAAGCGCCCACCTTCGCGTCTCAGTTAATGAAAAATTGTAGTTGATTCGATTGAAATCAGATATGCAGCTTTGAGCAAGTGAAATTAAGAGGACTGTTGTGTTTTCAGGGAGGCTCGGAAGGTGATCCTGAACAAGGGCACGACGGGGCTTGGGTTCAACATCGTGGGCGGCGAAGACGGCGAGGGCATCTTCATCTCGTTCATACTGACGGGAGGACCGGCGGACATCAGCGGAGAGCTCAAGCGCGGCGATCAGATACTCTCGGTGAGTGCTCCCCCCTCTCTCTTGTGCTATTCATTTCGTAATAAAATCACATGTGTTCTCTTGTGAAATGGAAAAGAAAGAAAAAAATGAAATGGTTAAATAAATCCTGTGGATTCCACAATTCAGAAGTGTCGGTTTTAAGTAAAGTGTTCGATAACTCACCCACACGCACAAATAAATAAATTAATAGTTTAAAAAACTAAAAGCGTGTTTTTAGTTTTTAAACTATTAATTTATTTTTTATTTTTAGTTTGATTAACTCTAAAAGCGTATTTTTTAATGTTTTTAAACTATAATATTTAAATGAGGTACCGGTACGGAGGACTGGTTCTTACAATAATTTAATTGTGACTAAAACAAAGGCTAAATGCGAATAAGTCGAGCCAGCCAGGATTCGAACAGGTAATCTTCTAATCAGGCGCGTTATTCGTTGTGCCGCTGTCCCACGTAGGTTTGAATATCTGAAAGATGTCTGTAAATGTTTCTTTGCAGCTTATATAGTGTGTATAAGGAGAAGCAGATCTCCAGGGGAAAAATTATGCGCCGATCAAAATGACTTTTCAAAGGCTGTGTGTTTTAATCATTCATCCTGGCGATCCTAATCATGATGAGATAATAAACTTATCGAAATATTTTAGTGTCCTTGATATGTCTGCAACGTTCCAATTAAATCTGATCGCTTAAAAGTAGGGCAAAATCGAGCCCAAAGAGTCAGTTACAAACAAACAAACATACGGGTGAAACTAATAAAAGCGTATTAAAAACTCGCCGTAGACTGTAATAATTTGTTTCCTTTATTTAGGCAGCCATCACACTCGAGGATGGACTGATCACACAACCTCTCACTTATTCAACTCTCTGTCTCACACTCTTTTTCTCTTTCTCCCGTCATCTCACCCCTACCAGACACCCCCACTGACAGGATGTTTGCATTATAGGGCTTTGACTTCCGCCATGCGCGGGGACCTGGAGTTTCGAGGCAACACGAAGACAAACGAAATTCGCCTGTTGAGATTCAATCAGATGAAGCGCAAAAGTGTCGCTGAATTCGGTTCAACAGAAAGATCTCCATAGAGTTCAGATTTAAAATTGAAACAAAATAAGTAAGGAAAAACGGTGAGCTGAAATAAATTTAAAATTAAAAAGGAATTTATCTGTAAAAAATAATAGAAATTAAGATAATGCCATTCAGAAGGAACCATTAGGAAAACACTTGCAAATAGTTCCGAGACTTAGAAATAACTTAAGGGGGATTTGGAAAGGGTGTTGAGATGCAAAAACAAAAGCGCAAAGAATGAGAGAAGGAGGTTGTCGCTTCCGAAATTTACTCCGAATCAAACAGCTGCCTTGGAAATGAGATTGTCTTAGAAATAAGACAGTTCTATATAAAAAAAAAAAAAAAAATTAACTGTACAAAAAGCTATTTCCTAGAATAAACGACGTGAACAGTTATGATGTGAAAGGTTTAGAAAGGTCACATTGGGCCCCTCTTTTTCTTTCGTTTCCTTTTCTTTTTCATTTGTATAGTTAGGTGTGCAAAGGTAAACATCCGGTTTAAAGGCGGAAATGGACGAATCGATTTCTTGTGAGGGATACTAGTCAGGCAGAAGCGGCGCAAATCGATTTTGAAAAAAAAAAAGTTCATTATTTATTGTGATTTTTTTTTTTCTTTCATTTTTGTTTTGATACTATGCAATTTGAAATTTAGATCATTAAACGTTAAAATTATTTTTATTGTAATTAATTGGTCGAACTATAAGTTACAGAGCATTCCTTAGACAAATGGCTCGTAGAGTGAAATGAAAATATTCGTAGAATATTTTTCCGAAAAGCAGTGAGAGATAAATGGTTCAAAAATTTGAAACGGACACTATTTCGATGTCAGAGCATCTTTTAATTACTGAAAGATCTCATCGAGAGGAAAAAAGCTGCGAAGAAATGAATCTTTCAGACCTCCCGTTGTCGGTTTGGAACAACATTTTGGTACTCGAGTACGAACAATGGATGTCTCAGTGGAATACTAACTACTGCGCCCAAACCAGTAAGACTAATTTTCAACTTAAATTTGACGAGCATGTGGAATTTTAACTTTTTAGGTTGCTGGCACTGTCCTTGACATCTGCGTGAAATTTCACGTCTAAATACTCATTAGTGTTTGAGTTACGCTTGGTTTTCTGAGACGCTGAAAGTGATTCCGCCGATTTTTTAAATGCCTGAATTCATTGAGCAAAGATCGTGGATTAAATTTTGTTTGCGGAAACGTATAGAATGTCGCAGAAGGCATTCGTTGAGCATTCCTATATCGGAAAGAAACGTTTACAAGTGTTATAAACAGTTCAAAAGAACTCAGAGAACGCGCTGAAGACGAAGAGCGCTCCGGTCGACCACCAACCTCAACCGACGAAGCTCACGTCCAAAAAAAGTAAAGATTTGGTGCTTGCAAACCGTCGATTTACTATTAGAAACCTTGCTGATGATGTTGGAATTTCAAAAGTATCGATCAATTCCATTTTAAAAGATCTTTTGGCCCTCAAACGTATCAGCAAGGAACATTATTTGAGTGTTAGCGTCGTTTGCGTGAAGCTATTCGCAAAAAAGAAGCTTTTGCTTCACGATAATGCGCCAACTCCCACGGCATTGATTCTTCGAGATTTTTCGCCAAAAATGAAACCCATAACGTTCCACAAACTCCGTATTCACACCGTGCGACTTCTGGCTATTCCCTAAACTCAAAAGACCATTCCATTTTGAGTCGATTGAAGAGATTCAACGTGAATCGTCGCGCTCTTTGAAGGCCATCCCGGCCAATGACTTTTCAGTATGCATTGAGGATTGGAAAGAAACGTTGGCATAGGTGCACTGTGTCCGGAAGGGATTACTTTGAGGGCGATGAAATAAATAAAGAGTAGAAATAAAAATTGGCCCTACTCTTTGGACACAGTAGTAGAAAAACTCAATGAACCCTTTTTCCCCTTGCAGGTGAACAGCAACGACCTGCGCCACGCGACGCACGAGCAGGCGGCGGCGGCCCTGAAGGGGGCCGGCCAGACGGTCACCATGGTCGTCCAGTACCGCCCCGAAGGTGAGTTTTCTCCGTCGATCCTATCTGTTCTTCACCCATCCATCATTTTTATTATTATTATATTTCACGCATCCTTGCGCATAGCCGAGTATCGGCTTAGTCCTTCCACGAATCTATAATTATATCTCTTTAAATGTGTTAAATAGTTTATGTCTCTTATTGCATGTGTGTGGTGTCTGTGTGCGTGTGTCAATAAAGCTGTGGCTCAACCCAACCACACCCAGTTACAATCTGTTTGCCCACTGACAACTTATATGTCATTTAAGAATCATTTGTTCCCATCGGCATATAGCTTAATATTCTCATAATAATAATAAATAAATAAATACAAATAATTAGATTAACGAATATTTGCAATCATAACTTAGAAAAATAAATACAAATGCAGCGATAGCTGAATATTAGGCTTATAATTCTCTTTACTTGGCATATTGCCAATAATCACAAAAAAAAAAAATTTCGATTATTTCTTTACTAGTTCAATAAAATTTTGATGTTTTATAAAAAATGAACATTAAAGTAAAATGAAAAATTTCTAAAACTCCGGAGATTCCAATACTATTTGAGAGCTCTACCTAGAGAGCTTGATTAGCCTATTTACCTAGAGAGCTTGATTAGCCTATTTACCTAGAGAGCTTGATGTCTCTAGGTTGTTTAAATAATATGCAAATGAGGAAAATTGCATTTGACTCGCTTTTAGAAATGTTCTTATTAAAATATTAAATTTCTAAATTTGTATAGGTGCGTGTCTTTTTAATTAACGTAGCTTTTGTTGATTTTAAATATTGAATTTTTGCGCATAAAGGATTCAAGATTTTTGTCTTTCAATTAAAAATTTTTTAATTATACTACTATATTATTTACTTATATTTCCTTTATATTCATATTTTTTTAATTACTACTATAATTATTTACTTATATTGTCATATTTTGTGCAATAAAGAAGTATATTAAATATATGTTTGGGTTCTTTTTTGCTATAAAATTTTCGATATCAATGCAAAAGAAAAAAATGTCGATCGCTATTGATGTTGAAGTTTTGTATGGATATTTTATTTTAGAGTAAAGTTTATTGGATTGATTTACAAATGATAATTATTCTGTATTAATATCAAACATAAAGAAAGGTTCATGTCAAATCAAATAATTTAATTACCGGTTTCAGATGTTATACTTGTATTTCAAAAACAAAAATATTATGTTGATGTTCTGTTAAAAAAAAAAAAAGTGTTTTCTTCACAATTTTTATTTCATTTGGTCCGTGTCATTTGCGCAATGCCAGTTGTGTTGAGTTTAAATTGTACTAATGTAATAAAACATTACAATCCGCGTCACATCCGACAGCGATCGAGATGCAGGGATCGAAAAAAAGGTAGTACCTGAAATGAAAGACACAAAATGTGCAAAAACTATGTAGAAAATATTCACTTTAATTAACATGATATATCAATCAATGAAATGATACAGATTGAATGTCATTGATTATTGTACAAGATTGTAAAAAGAAACGGCTTCGTCCTAAAAAAGAACACTGCTGTAGTGAAAACAATATATCCATCACAACAGGATATATAATTTCCGTCGGGGCCATGAATGTTCATAATGGTTCGGAATCCATTTTAAATCGTAGGTCCCGGTCTAATATGACTGTACAGCGTTAGGCACAGGACTGACAACCCTACCCGTAAAAAGAAAGCATCTCGTGTCTCGAAATCTGCCAGTAGGCAGACGGACTTGGCCTACCATGGGGCTGCTACGCCAATGTTGACGATGAGATGTATAAAATATACTAACAGTTAGGAATAAAGTAACACTGGAAACTAATTTTAACCGTCTTGTAAGTGTGTGGGCTTATATAAATTTCCATTTCAAACTAATTATCTTTCATATGAATGTTATCACTAATGATGCTTGCTAAAGAGATGTTGCTGTTGATTCAATTCTGTCAAACACAATGCAATACTGATTCTTTTTATCGGAATATGAACCTAATAAGGTTTTTTGAACACCTGTCTGGAGTTCACAGTTGTTTCCTTTTTTTCTTTTTTTTTTTTTGACAATTTGGAATGGACACTCGGTGTTCATCCAAGCTCCTTCATTTTAGAAGTTGGATGCGCCGTTCCTCTTAGCACATCTGAAAAGCTTGTATTCTCCATCTTGCTCTTTCAACACTACGGAAGATATTTCCAATATGGATTCGCGTCAAACATGGTAGCCATTCAATGGCTCTTGTTAATACCGAGTTTGTTGCCAAGCTCCTTCATTTTAGAAGCTTGGTGTGTCATTCCTCGTGGCACATCTGAAAACCTTGCATTCTCCATCTAGCTTTTTTGAACACTATGGAGGATATTTCCAATGTGGATTCACGTCAAACGTGGAAGCTTTTCAATGGCTCTTGTTGATACCGAGTTTGTTGCCAAGCTCCTTCATTTTAGAAGCTTGATGTGTCATTCCTCATGGCACATCTGAAAAAGCATTCTCCATCTAGCTTTTTGAACACTATGGAGGATATTTCCAATGTGGATTCACGTCAAACATGGAAGACATTCAATGGCTCTCGTTAATACCGAGTTTGTTGTCAAGCTCCTTCATTTTAGAAGCTTGATGTGTCATTCCTCATGGCACATCTGAAAAGCTTGCATTCTCCATCTTGCTCTTTCAACACTACGGAAGATATTTCCAATATTGATTCGCGTCAAACATGGAAGCCATTCAATGGCTCTTGTTGATACCGAGTTTGTTGCCAAGCTCCTTCATTTTAGAAGCTTGATGTGTGTCCTCATGGCACATCTGAAAAGTTTGCATTCTCCAGCCTGCTCTTTCAACGCTATGGAGTATATTTCCAATGTGGACTCGCGTCTGAAACGCAACGAAATTTATCCATTTCTGAAACGCCTGATAACTGGCAACGAAAAGTGGATAGTTTATAACAATGTTAATCGGAAAGAGCTTGGTTGATGCAAGATGAACCAGCCCAGACGACACCAAAATCTGATATTCACCGAAAAAAAGTTTATGTTATCAGTTTGGTGGGATTATAAAGGAATTGTACACTTTGAACTGTTAGGAAGAAGCCAAATGATTCATTCAACCCTCCAACCTGAGCGGAGCAGTTAAGAAAATTGGCAAATCGTAAGAGTGCTGTTTTGCAGCATGATAATGCAAAGCCGCATTCATCGTTGGTCACTCGCCAGAAATGATTTGAACTAGGTTGGGATACGTGTTGTCACATTCACCGTACATACGCGCTTTGAGATTATCATTTATTTCATTGCATGTCATATATTAATTCTCCGAGTTTTAACCTGGAATTCGGTGTGCATTCCAAGCATTATTATCTTGGGTTATTACTCTAAATTTCGTCGAGTTTTGAACGGAGTTAAAAAACAGTAGTTTCCTTGTTATATTTCATTTTGTGCCGGACATTTAAACCCGGTTTTCTGTAAGATATCTTGAAATGTGGATTTTTTTACTACGTCTGTACCTATGAATCGGGAGCATCGGGAGAAACTTTATTAGTTGTGGCAACATTTGGTACCATTAGTTAAATGAACCGGATGACAAATGTTCCCAAAATCGGGAGCGCCTCCTGTCACGCGATCTGTCTCGGGAATGGCAGGAAAAGGGAATTCGATTGCACGGGTGCTTTTCTGCGGTTTTTTTTCTGTAATTTAATTGTTGTTTTTAGAAAGGACAGTCTTATTAAGTGTCGATCATTACAATTTCTCGGCTGAATTATTGTTCCCTTTTAAATTCTAGAGAAATTTCCAATTTTTTTCATTTTCTATAGATGTATACATTTGAATTTTATTTTGAAAGGTCATTAAAATTCTTAGCATATCAGCATATGCTTTTGGTATATATTTTTTTAACCATAATTAACTGCAATAATTTTATATGCCAATTTCTAAAAAATATAAAATGCACACAGTTCTTTTGTTAAATGGTTTAGTTTTTTTGTATACAAATTTATGTTTATCTTTTATATACTTAATATGTTTTCACAAAACGAATGATGGCATACATTAATACTCGAAATGATGAATAATGCCAATCATTAACACTCTTCACGTGCAATTTTTTTTTTTAACTCATATTAAATAATACATGATGAGATTTAGAAGTAAATTTTTGCTAAAACAATTGATATTTGAGATGATTTATGAAAAGTGTCTGCAACAAATCGCTTTAGGATATAAAGTTGGTGAAAATTATATAAATCAGGGGCGGGAAAAAAGATGGCATGTCTTCTTGGCGGCTTCTGTTCTATCTTTCGATTCCATTTGGACACTTTCCGAACGGTTTTCTTTTTCCACTTTTCTATCTTTTGGCAGTGCCAGTGTGTATGGTTTGCAGAAAAAGAATTTATAAAAGAAGAAGGGGGTTGACATAGAGGCGTTTAATAAAGTCCCAAAATGCAAAGCAGTTATACTGTCTATACGAAAATTTTACTTTATCGAATCTTGTTTCTTTTTTATTTTATTTTATTATTATTTTTTTTTCATTTTATTTTAAGAAGGGTTTAATTGGTAATACATTCATGTGAATGAAACCGAGGAATACGCCGCTTTTCAAAAGAGGTATGGGGAGGGGAAGAAAAGGAAGAGTTCCACCGCTGCCCGACAGATGTCGCCACCGATCACGCCCCGCAATGACGACGCCCCCTTCCCTCTCTCCTTCAGCCCCGGCAAATCATCGTCGCCGGGAGAGAATTGCCGACCACCTGCGCGACCTCCGGCCTCCAGGTAAGCCCCTTCCAACTCTTCGGGGGATGCCGGGAAAAAGATAGTTGGAAAGGAAAAAAAAAAAAAAAAAATCAAAAGGAAGCCAAACGACCCTGGGCGGGGGGCGGAAGATGCGCCACTGTCGGGCGGAGCTCGGGAAGGTCAGGAGGTGGGGTGTGGTCAGACCGACCCCCCATAGGGGATGGATCCGCAAGAAGAACGAACGAAGTTCACCCCTTTTTTAAAGTCCTTCTCGCACTCTCTCGTGTGTAAATCAGCACCGTCTACCTTTTGGATCGATAGCACCGGGGGGTGACGCAATGCAAGAGTTCAGTGCGTTCGAATTCTGTCAACAAGTCGATGTCGAGGCAGATGTGCACAAAGCGTGGTCAGAACGGAGTAGCTCGGCGTTAATCCGAATGCCCGTGTATGACAGTCATTTTGCTTTTCTCTTCTGAATTTGCCGTCTCACGGACAAATAGCGCTCTAATTTAAAGGACTTGTTTGCAACCTTTTAGGGTAATTTTATTTTTTTTTTAAAATAAAAATACTGCTCTGTGTCCATCATTTCAGGCCATAAAAGATTTCCGTGTGAAGTATGCATGTCAAATTTATATGATTTCGATGTAAAAAAGCATTGTAATCAGATTAATTTATAATGATTCTACCAACTATAATTTGAATCAAATTTCAAAAAGCTGGGATGCTTAAAGAACTTTGAAAAGATTTACTCATAATAGTATTTAAATATTTTTGAGAAAGTGGTGGAGTTTTTGTTTACATTTTCGTATAAATTAATCTTTTTATGTTTAAAATTGACAAAAACAAAACAATGTTCGTTTAGTTATTCATTCACTTATTGAAATTCCATCGCTTTCATACACAAGAAGCATTAGCCGAAGAGGATTCAATTTTCAAAATGTGTTTACTTCTTAAAAAAGGTGCCCTTTTCAAGATTGAAATATATAATTTTTACTGTGTTTAAAATGTGGAATTTTGAAGAAGAAATAATTTTGCATTTTAGATTCTCTTGATAATTCGATAGGAAATTATTTAAAAATTTGTACATACATACTGGCATCGGAAAATAGTGTATTTTTAATTTTATTATTCCATCTTTCTATTTTTTTGGATTTATGTCGTACTTATTATGTAAAAATTATTATTATTGTTTCATCATTATTGGCGCAACAGCCCAGTGTGGGCCAAGGCCTACTAGCAGATTTCTAGACAAGAGATGTTTTTCTTCTTTTACGGAGTAGTGTTGTCAGCTCTAAGCGCAACGCTCAACAGTCATACGAGACCGGAACCTATAGCTTAAAGTGGATTATTATTGTTGTTGTTTATACCTAAATATTTATATACAAGATGATTATATCTAAAGTTCCACTTTCAAAATGCTGTAACAAAAGTTCACAAGTATCTTCAGTTCCAATTTGAACACATTGTGATTGAGTAACCACTCATTACAATGTGTTCAAATTGAACTGAAGATACTTTGAAGAAGTGGGGAAACGGTATGGCATTTAAAGTTCCAAGGTGTATTAATATATCGCGCTGTAAGCAGCATAAAGAGAGTGAATTCGGCTGCTAGTAATATGTTGAATCGAAATGAACAACGTATTTCGCATGAGTTGCACATTAAACAACTGTAGTGTTCAATGTTCTCGATTGTTTTGGTGTTTTGACGGGAAAAATGGCTTCCGAGTCATTCAACAGTTGCGGCACTGTTAGTGGAAAGCCCGTCCACCACGGCAAGGTCATACCAAACTAGATGGGAAAAATCGATGGAACTTTTTTTGAACTCTTTTTTTTATCTGCAACTCATGCGAAATGCGTTGTTCATTTCGATTCAAAATATTACTGGCAGCCGAATTCACTTTCTTTATGCTGCTTACAGCGCGATATATTAATACACCTTGAACTTTTTTAATGCCATACCGTTTCCCACTTCTTCAAGTATTCTCAATTCAAATTTGAACACATTGTGACGAGTGGTTCTTTTGTTACAGCATTTTGAAAGTATGTCTTTAATTATAATCACATTGTATATAAATAATAATGAATACTTTCTTAAAGAATAAAATGAATTATTACGCAATACATTCAAAATCGTTACTAAAATTATTGCGATATTCCCCAATTTTAAATATTATTGCGAAAGTTATTTAACTGAGTAAAAAGGAATATAAAACAAAAGATTTCATCACACCTAATAAACAAAAAAAGGACAGCAAATATTTAGAACTGCTTTCAGCTCCAATTTTGTATGAAAAAGTCTTTGGACTTTAGTGTGATTCCACTCTTTGATCTCAGTTCTAAGTCCATTACTTTACTTCGATTGATGAACTTAACTGCAGGACGATTCAAGAAAATCAATTCATATCCAAAGTTGTTATTTACTTATGCTGTTACTTTTTCTACAAATAAATGAACCAAACAATATCTCACGAATACATAGATTGGAGTTAAAATAAAAAAACAAGTTCAGAAAATTGAATTTGGTAAAAAAAAAAAAAAATAATAATTTTTAGTTATTATAGATTCTGAAGAAAAATTATTTAAATTCCTCTGAAATAAATACAACACATTTTTAAAAAATTAGTTTTAATGATTAAAAAAAAATTTCTATAAAAAATAATAACAGAATTTTTAATGGAACTTTCATTTTTGCTAAAAACTCCACAATAATATGAATTAAAAATCCGAGTCATTCAACTAATTTAATTTTTTGAACCATATTTCTTTTAGGTTTTTATTAATTAATCACAAATGCTTTTAAGCTACATTTGTCGATAAAAATAAAGTGCCACTTTTTATAAACAATAATGCTACTACCGCATTTTACGAAATTAACTCGATAAAGTCTTTATATCGGCCCTTATTTTCTTTATTTTGATCAAAAAAAAAAAAAATCTCATGTATGACATGAAATATGATATTTAGTAATGATTTTTAACTTAACTTTTTAAAATTGACTACAACATTTATCTTTGTTGTGCTTTTTAATCATTTTTTGTATTATTTTTAACATCAAGGAGTAGAAATATAAAAGATGAAAAAAAAGGAAAGTGTTCTTAAATTTTATTATTGTAAATAAAATCTTCAATGTTCTTTCTTCGTTCGTATATAACGAATAGACGAGCGACAGAACCGAAAAATTTTGTTTTTAAATTCTAATTTTTTTAATTATACGGATTAGAATCGGATCCAGAAACAGTCAGTGTTTTATTATTGATTACAACATTTATCTTTGTTGTGCTTTTTAACCCTTTTTTGTATTATTTTTAACATCAAGGAGCATAAATATAAAAGATGAAAAAAGCAGAGTGTTCTTAAATTTTATTATTGTAAATAAAATCTTCAATGTTCTTCCTTCTTTCGTATATAACAAATAGACGAGCGACGGAACCGAAAAATTTTGTTTTTAAATTCGACTTTTTTAATTATACGGATTAAAATCGGATCCACAAACAGTCAGTTTTTTATTATTGTTTACAACATTTATCTTTGTTGTGCTTTTTAACCCTTTTTTGTATTATTTTCTAACATCAAGGAGCATAAAGATAAAAGATGAAAAAAAAGGAGAGTGTTCTTAAATTTTATTATTGTAAATAAAATCTTCAATGTTCTTCCTTCTTTCGCATATAACAAATAGACGAGCGACGGAACCGAAAAATTTTGTTTTTAAATTCGACTTTTTTTTTTAATTATACGGATTAAAATCAGATCCACAAACAGTCAGTGTTTTATTATTGATTACAACATTTATCTTTGTTGTGCTTTTTAACCTTTTTGTACTATTTTTTAACATCAAGGAGCATAAATATAAAAGATGAAAAAAGGAGAGTGTTCTTAAATTTTATTATTGTAAATAAAAGCTTCAATGTTCTTCCTTCGTTCGCATATAACAAATAGACGAGCGACAGAACCGAAAAATTTTGTTTTTAAATTCTACTTTTTTTAATTATACGGATTAAAATCGGATCCAGAAACAGTCAGTGTTTTATTATTGATTACAACATTTATCTTTGTTGTGCTTTTTAACCCTTTTTTGCATTATTTTTTAACATCAAGGAGCATAAATATAAAAGATGAAAAAAAGGAGAGTGTTCTTAAATTTTATTATTCTAAATAAAATCTTCAATGTTCTTTCTTCGTTCGTGTATAACAAATAGACGAGCGACGGACCCGAAAAATTTTGTTTTTAAATTCTACTTTTTTTAATTATACAGATTAAAATCGGATCGAGAAACAGTCAGTGTTTTATTATTGATTACAACATTTATCTTTGTTGTGCTTTTTAATACTTTTTTGTATTATTTTTTAACATCAAGGAGCATAAATATAAAAGATGAAAAAAAAGGAGAGTGTTCTTAAATTTTATTATTATTCTAAATAAAATCTTCAATGTTCTTTCTTCGTTCGTATATAACAAATAGACGAGCGACGGAACCGAAAAATTTTGTTTTTAAATTCTACTTTTTTTAATTATACGGATTAAAATCGGATCCAGAAACAGTCAGTGTTTTATTATTGATTACAACATTTATCTTTTTGTGATTTTTAATCCTTTTTTGTATTATTTTTTAACATCAAGGAGCATAAATATAAAAGATGAAAAAAAGGAAAGTGTTCTTAAATTTTATTATTCTAAATAAAATCTTCAATGTTCTTTCTTCGTTCGTATATAACGAATAGACGAGCGACAAAACCGAAAAATTTTGTTTTTAAATTCTACTTTTTTTAATTATACGGATTAAAATCGGATCCACAAACAGTCAGTGTTTTATTATTGATTACAACATTTATCTTTGTTGTGCTTTTTAACCCTTTTTTGTATTATTTTTTAACATCAAGGAGCATAAATATAAAAGATGAAAAAAAAAGGAAAGTGTTCTTAAATTTTATTATTATTCTAAATAAAATCTTCAATGTTCTTTCTTCGTTCGTATATAACAAATAGACGAGCGACGGAACCGAAAAATTTTGTTTTTAAATTCTACTTTTTTTAATTATACGGATTAAAATCGGATCCAGAAACAGTCAGTGTTTTATTATTGATTACAACATTTATCTTTGTTGTGCTTTTTAATCCTTTTTTTGTATTATTTTTTAACATCAAGGAGCATAAATATAAAAGATGAAAAAAAAAAGGAAAGTGTTCTTAAATTTTATTATTCTAAATAAAATCTTCAATGTTCTTTCTTCGTTCGTATATAACAAATAGACGAGCGACGGAACCGAAAAATTTTGTTTTTAAATTCTACTTTTTTAATTATACGGATTAAAATCGTATCCACAAACAGTCAGTGTTTTATTATTGATTACAACATTTATCTTTGTTGTGCTTTTTAATACTTTTTTGTATTATTTTTTAACATCAAGGAGCATAAATATAAAAGATGAAAAAAAAGGAAAGTGTTCTTAAATTTTATTATTATTCTAAATAAAATCTTCAATGTTCTTTCTTCGTTCGTATATAACAAATAGACGAGCGACGGAACCGAAAAAATTTTGTTTTTAAATTCTACTTTTTTTAATTATACGGATTAAAATCGGATCCAGAAACAGTCAGTGTTTTATTATTGATTACAACATTTATCTTTGTTGTGCTTTTTTAAACCTTTTTTGTATTATTTTTTAACATCAAGGAGCATAAATATAAAAGATGAAAAAAAAGGAGAGTGTTCTTAAATTTTATTATTCTAAATAAAATCTTCAATGTTCTTTCTTCGTTCGTATATAACAAATAGACGAGCGACGGAACCGAAAAATTTTGTTTTTAAATTCTACTTTTTTTAATTATACAGATTAAAATCGGATCCAGAAACAGTCAGTGTTTTATTATTGATTACAACATTTATCTTTGTTGTGCTTTTTAACCCCCTTTTTTGTATTATTTTTTAACATCAAGGAGCATAAATATAAAAGATGAAAAAAAGGAGAGTGTTCTTAAATTTTTTATTATTCTAAATAAAATCTTCAATGTTCTTTCTTCGTTCGTATATAACAAATAGACGAGCGACGGAACCGAAAAATTTTGTTTTTAAATTCTACTTTTTTTAATTATACGGATTAAAATCGGATCCAGAAACAGTCAGTGTTTTATTATTGATTACAACATTTATCTTTGTTGTGCTTTTTAATCCCTTTTTTTGTATTATTTTTAACATCAAGGAGCATAAATATAAAAGATGAAAAAAAAAGGAAAGTGTTCTTAAATTTTATTATTCTAAATAAAATCTTCAATGTTCTTTCTTCGTTCGTATATAACAAATAGACGAGCGACGGAACCGAAAAATTTTGTTTTTAAATTCTACTTTTTTTAATTATACGGATTAAAATCGGATCCAGAAACAGTCAGTGTTTTATTATTGATTACAACATTTATCTTTGTTGTGCTTTTTAACCCTTTTTTGTATTATTTTTTAACATCAAGGAGCATAAATATAAAAGATGAAAAAAAAAGGAGAGTGTTCTTAAATTTTATTATTCTAAATAAAATCTTCAATGTTCTTTCTTCGTTCGTATATAACAAATAGACGAGCGACGGAACCGAAAAATTTTGTTTTTAAATTCTACTTTTTTTAATTATACGGATTAAAATCGGATCCAGAAACAGTCAGTGTTTTATTATTGATTACAACATTTATCTTTGTTGTGCTTTTTAACATTTTTTTTTTTGTATTATTTTTTAACATCAAGGAGCATAAATATAAAAGATGAAAAAAAAGGAGAGTGTTCTTAAATTTTATTATTCTAAATAAAATCTTCAATGTTCTTTCTTCGTTCGTATATAACAAATAGACGAGCGACGGAACCGAAAAATTTTGTTTTTAAATTCTACTTTTTTTTTAATTATACGGATTAAAATCGGATCAGAAACAGTCAGTGTTTTATTATTGATTACAACATTTATCTTTGTTGTGCTTTTTAATACTTTTTTGTATTATTTTTTAACATCAAGGAGCATAAATATAAAAGATGAAAAAAAGGAGAGTGTTCTTAAATTTTTTATTATTCTAAATAAAATCTTCAATGTTCTTTCTTCGTTCGTATATAACAAATAGACGAGCGACGGAACCGAAAAATTTTGTTTTTAAATTCTACTTTTTTTAATTATACGGATTAAAATCGGATCCAGAAACAGTCAGTGTTTTATTATTGATTACAACATTTATCTTTGTTGTGCTTTTTAATCCTTTTTGTATTATTTTTTAACATCAAGGAGCATAAATATAAAAGATGAAAAAAAAGGAAAGTGTTCTTAAATTTTATTATTCTAAATAAAATCTTCAATGTTCTTTCTTCGTTCGTATATAACAAATAGACGAGCGACGGAACCGAAAAATTTTGTTTTTAAATTCTACTTTTTTTAATTATACGGATTAAAATCGGATCCAGAAACAGTCAGTGTTTTATTATTGATTACAACATTTATCTTTGTTGTGCTTTTTAACCCTTTTTGTATTATTTTTTAACATCAAGGAGCATAAATATAAAAGATGAAAAAAAAAGGAGAGTGTTCTTAAATTTTATTATTATTCTAAATAAAATCTTCAATGTTCTTTCTTCGTTCGTATATAACAAATAGACGAGCGACGGAACCGAAAAATTTTGTTTTTAAATTCTACAGAAAAATTTTTTTTTTTTTTAATTATACGGATTAAAATCGGATCCAGAAACAGTCAGTGTTTTATTATTGATTACAACATTTATCTTTGTTGTGCTTTTTAACCTTTTTTGTATTATTTTTTAACATCAAGGAGCATAAATATAAAAGATGAAAAAAAGGAGAGTGTTCTTAAATTTTATTATTCTAAATAAAATCTTCAATGTTCTTTCTTCGTTCGTATATAACAAATAGACGAGCGACGGAACCGAAAAATTTTGTTTTTAAATTCTACTTTTTTTAATTATACAGATTAAAATCGGATCGAGAAACAGTCAGTGTTTTATTATTGATTACAACATTTATCTTTGTTGTGCTTTTTAATCCCTTTTTTGTATTATTTTTTAACATCAAGGAGCATAAATATAAAAGATGAAAAAAAAAGGAGAGTGTTCTTAAATTTTATTATTATTCTAAATAAAATCTTCAATGTTCTTTCTTCGTTCGTATATAACAAATAGACGAGCGACGGAACCGAAAAATTTTGTTTTTAAATTCTACTTTTTTAATTATACGGATTAAAATCGGATCCAGAAACAGTCAGTGTTTTATTATTGATTACAACATTTATCTTTGTTGTGCTTTTTAATCCTTTTTTGTATTATTTTTTAACATCAAGGAGCATAAATATAAAAGATGAAAAAAAAAGGAAAGTGTTCTTAAATTTTATTATTCTAAATAAAATCTTCAATGTTCTTTCTTCGTTCGTATATAACAAATAGACGAGCGACGGAACCGAAAAAATTTTGTTTTTAAATTCTACTTTTTTTTTTTAATTATACGGATTAAAATCGGATCCAGAAACAGTCAGTGTTTTATTATTGATTACAACATTTATCTTTGTTGTGCTTTTTAACCCTTTTTTTTGTATTATTTTTTAACATCAAGGAGCATAAATATAAAAGATGAAAAAAAAGGAAAGTGTTCTTAAATTTTATTATTATTCTAAATAAAATCTTCAATGTTCTTTCTTCGTTCGTATATAACAAATAGACGAGCGACGGAACCGAAAAATTTTGTTTTTAAATTCTACTTTTTTTAATTATACGGATTAAAATCGGATCCAGAAACAGTCAGTGTTTTATTATTGATTACAACATTTATCTTTGTTGTGCTTTTTAATCCTTTTTTTTGTATTATTTTTTAACATCAAGGAGCATAAATATAAAAGATGAAAAAAAGGAGTGTTCTTAAATTTTATTATTCTAAATAAAATCTTCAATGTTCTTTCTTCGTTCGTATATAACAAATAGACGAGCGACGGAACGAAAAATTTTGTTTTTAAATTCTACTTTTTTAATTATACGGATTAAAATCGGATCCAGAAACAGTCAGTGTTTTATTATTGATTACAACATTTATCTTTGTTGTGCTTTTTAAACCTTTTTTGTATTATTTTTTAACATCAAGGAGCATAAATATAAAAGATGAAAAAAAAGGAGAGTGTTCTTAAATTTTTTATTATTCTAAATAAAATCTTCAATGTTCTTTCTTCGTTCGTATATAACAAATAGACGAGCGACGGAACCGAAAAATTTTGTTTTTAAATTCTACTTTTTTTAAT
This sequence comes from Caerostris extrusa, assembly GCA_021605095.1. Classification (NCBI taxonomy): domain Eukaryota; kingdom Metazoa; phylum Arthropoda; class Arachnida; order Araneae; family Araneidae; genus Caerostris; species Caerostris extrusa. The sequence continues at coordinate 108,287 of BPLR01007255.1, forward strand.
TATACGGATTAAAATCGGATCCAGAAACAGTCAGTGTTTTATTATTGATTACAACATTTATCTTTTTTGTGCTTTTTAACCCTTTTTTTGTATTATTTTTTAACATCAAGGAGCATAAATATAAAAGATGAAAAAAGGAAATTGTTCTTAAATTTTTTATTATTCTAAATAAAATCTTCAATGTTCTTTCTTCGTTCGTATATAACAAATAGACGAGCGACGGAACCGAAAAATTTTGTTTTTAAATTCTACTTTTTTTAATTATACGGATTAAAATCGGATCCAGAAACAGTCAGTGTTTTATTATTGATTACAACATTTATCTTTGTTGTGCTTTTTAATCCTTTTTTGTATTATTTTTTAACATCAAGGAGCATAAATATAAAAGATGAAAAAAAAAAAAGGAAAGTGTTCTTAAATTTTTTATTATTCTAAATAAAATCTTCAATGTTCTTTCTTCGTTCGTATATAACAAATAGACGAGCGACGGAACCGAAAAATTTTTTTTTTAAATTCTACTTTTTTAATTATACGGATTAAAATCGGATCCAGAAACAGTCAGTGTTTTATTATTGATTACAACATTTATCTTTGTTGTGCTTTTTAATACTTTTTTGTATTATTTTTTAACATCAAGGAGCATAAATATAAAAGATGAAAAAAAAGGAGAGTGTTCTTAAATTTTATTATTCTAAATAAAATCTTCAATGTTCTTTCTTCTTTCGTATATAACAAATAGACGAGCGACGGAACCGAAAAATTTTGTTTTTAAATTCTACTTTTTTTAATTATACGGATTAAAATCGGATCCAGAAACAGTCAGTGTTTTATTATTGATTACAACATTTATCTTTGTTGTGCTTTTTAAACCTTTTTTGTATTATTTTTTAACATCAAGGAGCATAAATATAAAAGATGAAAAAAAGGAGAGTGTTCTTAAATTTTATTATTCTAAATAAAATCTTCAATGTTCTTTCTTCGTTCGTATATAACAAATAGACGAGCGACGGAACCGAAAAAAATTTTGTTTTTAAATTCTACTTTTTTTTTAATTATACGGATTAAAATCGGATCCAGAAACAGTCAGTGTTTTATTATTGATTACAACATTTATCTTTGTTGTGCTTTTTAATCCTTTTTTGTATTATTTTTAACATCAAGGAGCATAAATATAAAAGATGAAAAAAAAGGAGAGTGTTCTTAAATTTTATTATTCTAAATAAAATCTTCAATGTTCTTTCTTCGTTCGTGTATATAACAAATAGACGAGCGACGGAACCGAAAAATTTTGTTTTTAAATTCTACTTTTTTAATTATACGGATTAAAATCGGATCCAGAAACAGTCAGTGTTTTATTATTGATTACAACATTTATCTTTGTTGTGCTTTTTAACCCTTTTTGTATTATTTTTTAACATCAAGGAGCATAAATATAAAAAAGATGAAAAAAAAAGGAAAGTGTTCTTAAATTTTTTATTATTCTAAATAAAATCTTCAATGTTCTTTCTTCTTTTCGTATATAACAAATAGACGAGCGACGGAACCGAAAAATTTTGTTTTTAAATTTTTTAATTATACGGATTAAAAATCGGATCCAGAAACAGTCAGTGTTTCATTATTGATTACAACATTTATCTTTTGTTGTGCTTTTTTAATCCTTTTTTGTATTATTTTTAACATCAAGGAGCATAAATATAAAAGATGAAAAAAAGGAGAGTGTTCTTAAATTTTTTATTATTCTAAATAAAATCTTCAATGTTCTTTCTTCGTTCGTATATAACAAATAGACGAGCGACAGAACCGAAAAAAATTTTGTTTTTAAATTCTACATTTTTTAATTATACGGATTAAAATCGGATCCAGAAACAGTCAGTGTTTTATTATTGATTACAACATTTATCTTTGTTGTGATTTTTAAACCCTTTCTTGTATTATTTTTTAACATCAAGGAGCATAAATATAAAATGAAAAAAAAGGGGAGTGTTCTTAAATTTTATTATTCTAAATAAAATCTTCAATGTTCTTTCTTCGTTCGTATATACAAATAGACGAGCGACGGAACCGAAAAATTTTGTTTTTAAATTCTACTTTTTTTTTAATTATACTTATTAAAATCGGATCGAGAAACAGTCAGTGTTACATTATTAATTACAACATTTATCTTTGTTGAGATTTTTAGTACTTTTTGTATTATTTTTTAACATCAAGGAGCATAAATATAAAAGATGAAAAAGGAGAGTGTTCTTAAATTTTTTATTATTCTAAATAAAATCTTCAATGTTCTTCCTTCTTTCGTATATAACAAATAGACGAGCGACGGAACCGAAAAATTTTGTTTTTAAATTCGACTTTTTTAATTATACGGATTAAAATCGGATCCAGAAACAGTCAGTGTTTTATTATTGATTACAACATTTATCTTTGTTGTGCTTTTTAATCCTTTTTTGTATTATTTTTTAACATCAAGGAGCATAAATTTAAAAGATGAAAAAAAGGAGAGTGTTTTTAAATTATTATTAATCTAAATAAAATCTTCAATGTTCTATCTTCGTTCGTGTATTACAAATAGACGATCGACGGAACCGAAAAATTTTGTTTTTAAATATACTGTTCAATATCATGCTGTTGAAGAGTGAACGCTTTATTTTAAAACGTGGCCTAATTATTTCGAAAATAAATATGAAATATAAATTTTCGACAAAAATGAAACCGCAGAAATTCTTTGTTAATAGTTTTCCTTTTATTTAATTTTTCATCTGAAATTTTAATTTATATTATCCTGTCAAAAAAAAAATTTGTTTTTAACCTTCCAACTGCTTTGGCAGCATCAAAAAACAATTGCCTTTTTATGGCTTGTCGATGGGTGTTGCAGCATTGGATATTGGTGTCAATGGAAAAGTAATTCTCTCCCCAACTTGAGGCTTCCAAGGAAAGCGAAGGGTGCAGATTGTTGGAGATCATGTGAAATCGTCCTGGATGTATTCGATGTAAGAAGTGGACTGAAAAGTTCGTTGGCTGACATATAGATGGCGCTACTGGTATTAAATCCATATGATTTTTAGTTAGCCCTAACCTTCAAAAGACACGTGTATAAATTTGACATTGGATATTGGTGTCAATGGAAAAGTAATTCTCTCCCCAACTTGAGGCTTCCAAGGGAAAGCGAAGGGTGCAGATTGTTGGAGATCATGTGAAATCGTCCTGGATGTATTCGATGTAAGAAGTGGACTGAAAAGTTCGTTGGCTGACATATAGATGGCGCTACTGGTATTAAATCCATATGATTTTTAGTTAGCCCTAACCTTCAAAAGACACGTGTATAAATTTGACAGCTGTTCAACATTATATGGATTTAATACTAGTAGCGTCATCTATGTATCAGCCTACGAACTTTTCATCCCACCGGTTAATCGTTCTGGATGTACGCCTATTTCTCAGAAAACTCTCCTCACCAACAATTTTAATAACCAGTTTTATTGAAGCTCCATCGCACATCAAGTTTCTTTTGGTATTGTCTATTTTGCGCTCCGGTTTGTAATGGGTGTGCTTGGGTTGAGATACTTGAGGCTCAAGTTTTAGAGCTCCCCATTCACACCCTCAGAAACACCACATACTTATAATTAAACATGTATAATATTTAACACCCAATTTAATGTAAAAGAGAGGTAATGATAGTTTCGTGGAAGGACCCCATTTCTCAGCCGTGCTTTGGCAGGAAATCAGGGTTGCGTGAAATGTACGTCCTCTTTGAGTGAGAGTCTGTAGGCCAACTAGCCAGTTCTCTTGAATGTCACAGATGGCGCTCTTGCTAGCTCGTCGGAAGAAGGATGGTTACAGCTTATATATATATATATATATATATATATATATATATATATATATACAATGTTTTTTCATCTTAACAGCTAATGGGTTTATTTAGATTTGCAAAACTTCTCCTATTTTGTGTAAGATGAGGAGGTTATCTGTCACCCTGTTTTGTAAGTTCTAGGGTGCGATTGAAAATCTACTATAGTGCTCAGTTCTCTTCTGTTTTTAAAGCATATTCCTACATTTTATACTAATACAAGTTCATATTGTTTTGTAAGTGATTTAATCTTTCAATTGTTTTGTAAGTGATTTAATGTGTTGCGTAAATTAAAAACACAGGTGCGAAACAGTGAAGAAACCAGTTTAAATATACAATAAAGTGGCGACAAGAAAAAATGTTTGGGGACATTTTTTTACAATGGCGACAAAAAAAAAAAAATTGTTGTTCCCTCAGTTCACTGATTGAATGTAAAACATTAGGCAAAAATGTGTAGTATTTTATCAAAGTGGTACAGTGTAGTACACTGAAAAACAAACCTTTTTCATTAATGTACCCTTTTAACTACATTCATGGTTCCGCCTTCCCCCCAATGTCCTGAATTTTGTCTGGAGTTCATTTGTATTTGTGAATAGAACAGCAGAAATGTTACAAATTCCGCGCTGCCTACACCAAAGTAAGTTCGGCATGCTACAGATGCGGGTGCTTTCGATTTTTGCTGCATGCAGAGTGCTCGGGTGGATTTCGCACCGAGCTTTCTCAGTTCCGAAATCTAGCGGGATATTCTCTATTTCCTGTAGTCTGCAAATGATGCCGGACGCTCTACTCGTGGCTCAGAGAGGCAGCTAGAGTGGAGGCTTTCGTTGTACAGAACGAAAGTACCGTTGCTTATATAAATGAAGAGTTTCGACCGCAATTCTGACAAAATCGACAACCAGGTTGTCTATTGGGAGTTTGCCTCATACGGCCCGCCTGGAAGACAGGGTTCTCCCACCCATGTGCCTCACTGGCCCGATGGTGACCGCAAGTGAAACGGTGGGTTCTGTCCATGTGGTGCAAAGTAATAATTGTATAAATTTTCATAATTATAACACAAATTATAGTAATAATAATCGCATTATTTGATGCGACGGTCTGTTGGGGGAGAAAAAGGAACGATTCATTGAAATTGCAGAAAGGGTTACTCGATGATTCGTGGCAGCATTATAACGTCACGTTCAGCTCTCATGTGAATGTTTGTATATTCATTTTCTTTGTTCTTCTGCGGGAATCATTCGAAATTTCTCGTCGCCGCATCAATTTCGGAGAGCAAAAATTGTCTTTCCGAAACTACTGCCCCTCGGGCGCTTTTGTTCTCCGCGCCCCGGTTCGAGATTCAAAGGGTGGTGACGCGTGTTTGTTTGGCGGCGGAAATTGATTTTTCAAAGGGATCGATTCCCACCGCGCGTTTTTCAGGAGCTGCGGAAAGGAACGAGCACCCCAAAAATAGCGTCCCTACTGTGAAACCCTTTTGTCCGCAATGTCGCCGAAAAGACTCCGGTTCGAAGCGGCTCGTTTCCAAACTCACCTGTTTCCTCTCTCCAAGTTGATTTACTCTCTGACTCAAAATACTTTTATCGCGACAAGTCATCTCCTCGTTATAAAAGAATTTCTTGTGTGTGGGGTGGGGTGGGGGAAACATCACGCTATTCGCCTTCACGAACAAAGCATAAATAATATTCAAAGGCAGTCTTCGTCGTTCGAGCTCTTGCCAGGAACTTGGAATCATATTGAAAGCTTTGTCGTCGCGTCTCCAAAAAGTTCATTGCACAAGGTTTAAGATGCGTTTAAATATTGAACTGATGCGAGTCATTTCCGCTTGTTGTAAAGATTTAAATCAAGATTGTGACAGTGACAAAAGCTTAAAACTTGGTGTGCTCTTTTAAGCGTTCATTATGCAATGCCTTTCAACTCCTAGAGAAAAAAAAACTGAACTCTCTAAATAAAGTTTCTCTAAGCGAACTAATTTGCACCTAGCATGTTACCATCATCAGCATCAATATCAAGACAGCCCAGAGTGAGCCAAGGCTTTGAAGAGATTCCCATGCATTCCTCTGGGTCCTCCAATTCCCCCCAACAGCACAGGCAAAATCCTTCTCAACAGCGTCTATCCAGCGCAACCGATGTCGTCCTCTTCCTCTTTGTCCCTCCTGCTTTGCCAAAACGGGCCTTTTACAAGGTTTGAATCAATCATTCTGAATACACGAGCAGCCCTATTTAATCTATTGATCTTAATAAATTTTATAATATCTGGGTCGCGAGAGCATTTATAAATTTCTGCGTTGTACCGTCTTCTTCAACAATCACTCTCCTTAGCACCTCCAAGAATAGCGTTTAAAATCTTCCGCTCAAATAGACCCACATGGGCCTCATCAGATATTGCCAAAGTCCAAGTTCCTTATAGACCAAAATAGGTCTATTAAGGGTTTTACATAACAAGAATTTAGTTTTTCTGCTTATGAACTGTGGTTTAAACAGATTTCTTAACCCAAAAAAGGCCTTATTGGCAGACCTAACACGTTATGCTACCACACCACAGGTTTCAAATTGCGTGAAAAATAACAATAGAGCGGCAAACTAACCCTGTACTGTAGTAAATGTTCGTGAATCAGGAATATCGAGTTTCGAACACTGTTTGATTTGAAACTTTTTTGGGTTTTATAATCAGAACAACAGCATATTATTTAGATAAGCAGTGATAATAATTTACTGATCAGGGTTTCTTTCCTTTCAAATTGTTTCCTCCATATTGAAAGCGCGGCCTGATGGCCAATTGACTAGCGCTCTGGTCTTTGGCGTGAAAGGCTTCGGAATCGAATCCTGGCTGTGGCATGGATGTTTGTGAGTGGTTCGGAATCCACGTTAAACTGTAGGTCCCGGTCTAATGAGCCTAAAGTGTGAAAAAAATTACCGTAGAGCTGCAGTCCGAACCAAAACTACTGAAAACAAAAACACTGAATTAAAGAAATGAAAAATAGGAATAATTTTCCTACATTAACAACAGAAGAGACATTTATATTTTATTATAATTATAATGTAAAAAATAATAATAATAATTATGTTGTTATGGGATTATGAAAATGTAAAAATTAGTGGGGTTTTTTTTTTTAAAATTAGAATGAAACAAACTTTTAACACTTGCTCCGGGTCCCAAAAAAGACTTTTCCATTATATGTATAAAGAGAGATTTTTTTCCTTTACATCAGCCACCTCATCTTCCCGAAGGGTGACAATTATATACTAACCTAAACAAACAACACCCTAAAATCGATTGCTCGTGGGCGTTCACTCGAGCCCATTTGCGGATTGGGGGTGACGCCGTCAAAATGCCGCCCGTCTTTTGGGGTTATTCTTTTCGCAAGACACCTTTCGCCGCGCCCTCCCTACTCCAGCCCCGAAAGCCAACTCGTATTCATTTAGAGCAGCGTGTCATGCAACGGAGGAGGGGGGGGATTTGCAATGCTTTTTCAATTCTTCGAGGAGAGGCACGGGGACAAAGAGACAAACCCATAAGTTGAATAAAATATCAAATTCATTTGAAACGAGGCTTCTGAAATGACGGGACCTTTTTTGCAAGCAAACGGTACAGACGGCGACATCGCTAATTTTTGTACAAAGTTCTTTATGAATAGCAATTGTAAAATAAGTGTTGTAATCCACTTCGATACGAGCGCTATAAAACAAAATTGTAAATGTAATATATTTAAGAATTCGCTTGCAAATGAAAAAAATTTTTTTTTTTTTTCATTCAAACTTTGATTATTCAACTTGCTCATTGAATCATTCTGTAAACCGCGGAAGTCGTTTCTTGAGGACCAACAGATGCGTTGTTTTAATATAAAGTAATCTCTTTTCGAAGAATTCGGGAGGCCAATGACGGACCTTTGGGCGTGTGTGCTGCCCATTATTCATGCCCATTGGGCAGCGTATTTCGAGCATTTCACTGATTTTCCCAAGTAACCCGCCTTTGTTTTTCTTAGAAATATAGAGATGCGAGATGTATGAGACCCCACTGTCTTCTGCAAACCCATCCCAAAAGTTTTTGCCATGTAATTGCACAGCATCTTAAGATAATTGAACACATAAGAACATCTCTTCCCTAAAGAGTTGCATGCATTACGCAGCTTTTATGCAGTTTAATACAATTGGAAATACATCCCCATATTGCTCTGGAGGAATGGCGTTCCAGGGTTGTTGTCTGGTTAACTTCTTCTTCTTCGTGGGTGCAACAGTCCTTTGATGGGCAGATTTCGAGATGCTTTCTTTTACGGAGCGAATTGCCAGCCGTGCTCTCAACAGACCGGGACCTGCGGCTTGAAGGGAATTCCGAACCATCCACGCCGGGAATCGAATTTCGAAACCTGGGACACTAAGTGCTAGTCGCTCGGCCATCAGGCCCTTGGTATTATATTTTACAGTCGAAAAATAAAACTAACGACAAAAAATACTTTTGACGCCATTTAATAATTTTTTTTAGACTTCTTTAAATTCTTCGAAAATAAAAAAAATAAAGTCCTCTGCGTCGGTTCATATCAAATGCTCTCTTTCCCGCAAAGCGGCCTCTTCCGCTTTTTGAGGTCGTGTCTATTTCTGCTTGCAGTCATGGGATTCCCGGCTATGGGGGAAGGGTGTTCAAAAAACATAAATACGTCGAGTATAGATTTCATTATAATGTTCGTCCATTTTGTACACGTGACTATTCCGCCTGCAGTCATGGGATTCCCGGCTATGGGGGAAGGGTGTTCAAAAACATAAATACGTCGAGTATATCTATATGCATTTCATTATATCTTATTGTGAAAATAGTGGGACGCTCCATAAAATCTCTCGGTTTCAGGATTACATCGTTTCACTCTATGAAAAACCTTCAATGCAAAAAATATATACATAGAATTAAATTAAATGTTTGCATAGACCACATTTATTTATGCCGTTTACTGCATTCACTGTTACGTAAGAACATTTTCTGTCTGTTAGAAAACGCATGACATTTGAACATTCTGTTATCTCAGCATATCATTTTGCAGTACAACATTCACTTTTAGAGCGCTATCCCCCTTCTTCAATAAATCTCTTTTCGAACACGTTAAAGCGCAAACATTTCAGTTAAACGCTAGCGGGATGTTTTCTAACGTTGCATGCTTGTCATTTCGGTTCATGGCAATTAATTGTTTGGTTTGTCGCACTACTTGTACACACGAGGGCTAAATAGACCTACAGTTTAAAGTGGATTCCGAACCACTCGCAAACATCCATGCCATCTCCAGGATTCGATCCTGAAAGCCTGTGATACCAAAGGCTAGAGCGCTAACCACTTGGAAATTAAAAGGAGACAAGGCTGCAGCAATTAAAGGGGACTTTCCCAACGTTTATTCTTATATAGGATGCATTAGCTGATCAGAACGTTAGTAGTTTATATTAATAAACAATTGAAACTCATTGATATCGGGCTACTGCATCAAGGAGTAAACAAATGAAGTAGTGATAATCTACGATTGGCTTGCGCACATGACTTGGCACATGACTTCCGAGACCGACTTTTAGATGTGCGCATGGTACTCATCCCTGCTTTACACACATTATCCCAATCACCACATAGTCTGCTCGATTCTGAAAACATGGAACAGCAGCCACCAGTGGATTCAAACCTCCTACACACTTACTGCGCGTGTTGCCATTGGTCGCAAATTCGACAACAAATGATTCGATACAAAAATTAAGATTTTCGTTTACGTAAAAAAATAAGTAGTGACTTGTTTTTTTATTTTCTTGACTATTTACCAGATAAAAAATAGTTTAAATTCAGTGAACAAAAATTTAAATGCTAAATGATATAGATTTTAAGTTATATATCACAAATGTATAGGTGTGAAATGACGTTTGTTGTCAAATTCCAAAAAACAGGTACTACTGAGCTCAGTTGCTGAAAAATCTGCCACGTTGAGCACTGTCTCACTAATGATATGACAGAGATGAAGAATTCGCTGCCGAGGTCATAATATCACTGTAAATAACTCATAATAATATTCATTTATGTTAAATTTTTTGTTGGTGCTAAAGTATCACACGGAAATTTATTTTCATTATTTAATTTCCTTTTTACGAGCTAGTGCGTAATGGGGCATTCTCTGGTGCCCTTCACGCACCGGCGCGTGATATAAGGAAAGGCCTGAATGATCAGTGCAATGCACGTAATGAGAAGTAACGAAAAGGCTTCCGGGACACTTGTCCCAGAAGAAGGAGGAGGAATTCTAATTCTTGTCCTTCTGGTGTTTTCAGAGTACAACCGCTTCGAGGCCAAGATCCATGACCTGAGGGATCAGATGCTGAGCACCTCCGGCAGCCTGCGCACCTCGCAGAAGAGATCGCTCTACGTCAGGTACGTCCTACCCCCACTCCACAGAGACAGAATGCGTCGTGTTTCTCTCTCTGTTTTGACACAATATTTCTTTTTAACAAAAATAAAAGGCTATTGTATTGTATATTATGGATACTTAAATGTTAGTTTGAACTGATTTGGCGCTTTGTAAACATTGCATATAAAAATTTTACAGCAGTATAACCACTTAAAAATCATAAACCAAAAATAAATTAATATCAATTCTACAAAATTAAAAGAATACTTAAAACAATTGATATATTAATACTTAACTGATATTTGATATTGTGTTTGTTTAAGAAAAGGAGTATTTTTATTTTTATTTTTTTGAGTACCACTTTAATTTGAATTCTTAGAAACTTTATCTTTTATTTTTGTACTAACCTTAAAAAGCAGCCAATTAGAATTCTAACTATATATATGAATTAAGATGAGGAGGTTCAAGGGGCATTTCCCCTGTTGGTACTCCATAAACGGTACGCCAGTTTCCAGTCTCTCTGTTTTCATTTCTGGTGGACTGACGAAAAAATTCTTTCCCACGATTTTGGAAATAAAAATTCTATTTTCATGAAGTATTGGGATGAATGGCAAGTTAGTAAAATAAAAGGGAAGGAATTTAGAGTGAGTGGGAGCCATTCTGGCAGCTGAACGTCAATTTCAAAGATATCCAAAAATACATCCTAAATATCCCAAAATTTCCTTTCTTTCTTTTTTTTTTTTTAATTTTGACACCATAACAACCCTATGTTACCTATTATTTGCACGAATTAAGAAGGAAGATATGAAACTTTTGAGAGAGGCATTTGAATTCTTGGCATCGAACTTGACATCGTGTCAGAGTTGAATTCCCTCAGTTTGTTAATTCTATTGTATTTAGAGTGAGGGAATCAGGATTATTTTAACCATTTAAAAGTGTACTCTTAAATTCTTCCTATCTCTCTTTCTAAGGAAGTTCTGAATAAAAACGCTAGGCAGTATCTGCGACTGTTATTTTTTTATTATTATTAATATTTTGCAGAAAATAACGCTCTAAAAAGAGTCCAAAGAAGATGTGAGCCTGGGGATTTCACAACATTCTTCTTCAACTTTTATATTCTTACTGAAAGAGAACACTTGTCATAATTACCCCCGTAATATGATGATAAAAAGAGGATCCCTCTATTAATTATCATTAATTACGATAAGTAATGGCAATATTTTACAAAAACGCGGAATGCGTTTCAAATACTGTGAAAAGCGGTGAAAGAAACTAAATTTTTAAAAAAATTTTAAATATTGCCTAGAGCTTAAAAATGAATGCCAAGCGGAGGATATGAAATCCCCAGGCTGCAGACGTAAGCAGTTTCTTCATTTTTTTTATAACAGCAACTAAAATTATTATATGTATATATTTTTTTTTTTTTACAAATTATGTTTGCATTGTGCATGTAGTATGCTAAAATTACTTCACTGAGTTATAAAATTGAAATTACATTGCCCCTTGGCAGCCTGCAACAAACGCATCATCTAAACAGACGAAAGTTCATCTCTGCCCTTTTAACGAATCAAAAATTATGAAGGCAAGACAGGATGAGAGGTGTTCTCCAAACTGCCCCATTCGATGCAAGTGAGAGCCCTTCAAGAGAAGAGATCTCTCACTGGAGTTAGGTTGAGGGATGCCACACACTAATCTGTGCCATTGTGATTGTTCCTTTTTGTTCCGCAGGGCCCTCTTCGACTATGACCCCTCCAAGGACAGCGGCCTGCCCAGCCGGGGCCTGGCCTTCCAGCTGGGCGACGTGCTGCACGTGCTGAATGCCTCCGACGATGAGTGGTGGCAGGCGACCAAGATCCTGCCGGGGGGAAAGGAGGAGGGCATGGGCATCGTGCCCTCCAAGAGAAGGTGCACCCCCTTTCTCTGTCTTGCACACCGTTCAAACATTGCCCGTCTAGTTAAATGATCACGGTGACGGAAGCGTAACGCATATATAGCAAATTTGAAGGAATGTTCTAAATTTCGAAATAGTCTTTCGTAAATGATACTTTAATTTAAATTTAACTTTAATTAAAAATTTACTGAATCTGTAAATGAGATCCTATTTATTAAACTATTAAATACGCGTCATCTAATTCACTTGAGTGTAAACAATTCCTCTCAAAATTGTTGATGAGATTCAGTTTTAAAAACTGAGGATGCCTATTTTGCAAATTTTATCAGTGCTTGTTATTTCTATCAGACAGCACCACATCTCTGGCGTATTCGTCATGGTACGTTGGAGAACTTTCTGAAATTTGTCTCAGCTTTGACCATCTCGCCGATTCAGGGAATTCTTTTGGCGCTTCATTTTCTCTATTCTTCCAAACAAACTAGCACACGGGTGGGACCTGAGAGAGCGATGATTCTAAATTAATTTTTTTTTTTTTTTTTAATTTTTTTTTTTTTTTTTTTATCAGCCTCTTTTTTTTTTTTTTTTTTTTTTTTTTTTTTTTTTTTTTTGTCCTTATGACATGCAAATATTCTCGGGTTTTATTTATATATATATATAAATACAGAAAAAGCAATCTTGATTAATTTTGATACTGTAATTTTGTGATTTTGCACCCACAAAGTTAGCGTAATATTGCTAATTATTTGGCTCAGTTTGCCAAAACTGATTCTTAAGCCACGATATCCAACCAACCTAATCCTCAAAGTCAAGATGGCTGAATTTGATCAAAGCATCTAAGGTAATGTAATTCTGTGTAAAAAGTATGCAGAATTGTAAATAAAACCCACAAAAATCAATTTATTTTCTCGAGTTCAAAGTACACTATAAATAGGACAACACTTCATCCAATTCTCCATAGTGTTAATGGAGCATAATGTTAATAATATAATGTAAGATACGCTCACCTCTTAAACCAACTCACGTGAAGATTTTTAACCTTGATTTTGTCGATGTTCTCGTCGGTCGCAGCTGCTCAACGACAAGGTAAATCGAGTGGCTTTTCAATGCTTTACACCATTCATGTGTTTCTGACATGTGCGATTCACCAAAGGTCTCTTATCGATTCGACACATGAAATTTCGCTCGAAACACACAATTTCAGGTTAAACTCTGGTTCAACTTATTTTTTGTGTGTAAAAATCCTAGGACACGCAACTGTCAATAACTTGTGTTAACAGAATGACAGATTGTGCTAAATTTTCACTTAGTGCAGTGATACCAACTTACGAAAAGAAAAAAAAAAATGCGCGCATTAAAATTATGAATTCCGGCACCTTTTACACAGAATGTAGATTCGTCAATGGTTAATATAATAATAAAAGTACAGCAGTACCTCGCATAATCCGTATAGTGATGCCAGTATACAATCCAGATTCATTACAGTCCGATTTTAAATCTTGAAAAAATTTTTAATTATTCGATACGATATTTCAATTTCACTGGTGTTCCTCGTTGTATATGCAGGCCTCATACATCGGTGGTTCTCTTTTGAACTTGTTAGCATGTAAGCTATGAAGTATGAGTATATGTACGAGTAAATGTGTGTATAACCTGTATGGTCTATCATTTATCGACGCGCAAATCTACAATAAAAATGATTTGCAATGTTAGTGTCTGTCTTAAACCAAACATTCAACCACATTTTAGTATTTTAAACATAAAATTTACTGTACAACACAATTGTTATTGCAAATATATATATATATATATATATCAGCTGCATTCTCTACATGGAACCATAGCATGGCCCCTCATATTAACAGGAACGCGTCTGTCACTCTCTCTCTCTCTGATCCACACCCAAATTGAGACGCTCTCCACAGGTTCTAAGGGGGAAATCTATCTAACAGCTAGAGGCCTGACGCCAGCAGTTGCTCTACGACAAAAGCACGCTAGAAACTCGTTTCGGCAATAACTCATGTCATAACTCCAACGCACGTTAGCTCTTCGCCAGTCTGTACAGCGGCAACTAAACTTTAATCTTATTTAAAAGAAAGAATGAGTACGGAAAGAAAATGCAAAAATTCGCTGAGCGATAAACTATGGTACTCGTTGCTATTTTGGAAAATTTTGGAAAAAGACTTCAAGATTGCAATATTTGGAGAATAAAATGAATTTTTTAATATATATTTATTTTAAATAAAGACATTTGATTATTTTTAATGCCATTTTATTTACTGAAAAAAAAGAAAGACATTTTTTTTTTTTTTAATAATTAAAGTTAATCGATTAGTCCGCTTCCAGACAATGGGTGGAACCTGTTGATCCGGAGACATTTCTGTTGTGGCCGGAGCGTTCTTTGTTCCAGGGTGCAGCAGACATATCGAACATTCCATGCCGAGAATTAGAACTTTTTTGTCATTGCAGGGTGGAGAGAAAAGAGAAGGCGAGACTCAAGTCTGTCAAATTCCAGGGAAAGAGCAGCGTAAACGACGGAAAGGTGAGCATTGCAACTGCAAGTGCAATGGCGGCGGTCGAGGTCAGGTCTTCTCGTCTTAACCTCTCTTTCTCTTGTGTTTTTTGCAGAGCACTTTGGACCGCAAAAAGAAAAACTTTTCTTTTTCTCGCAAATTTCCTTTCATGAAGAGCAAGGAAAATGCGGGCGAGGATGGCAGCGACGTCGAAAGTAAGACCCCTTCTCCTTACCCCCCTTCTCTCCCCACCCCTCTACGGTGCTTTCTAGTCACGTGATCGTTGAAGTGGTGTTGTTCATCATCGAGAGCCAGTGGCACAGAATCTAAAAATGGAGATTTCGTTGAAGGAAAACACCAGTCGTACCGGTTAGGCGATAAATATCACTGCATCATCCATCTTGTCCTCCCGAGTAAGAAATTATTCAGAATGCCAACGTAGCTTTTAATATGCAATCATAGCCATTCCTTTGATCCTTTTATTCATATATATATATATATATATATATTAAATCTTTATTATTTTGAGTAGAAACTTGATTCCTAACATTTCAGAAAAAAACCTTAATAGTAGTAATAATAAGTTAATATCAAATAAAAAGATATTCAGAAGATGATTATTTGACACATTCAAACAATTAAATGTAAGTTGTTACATTGAACATAACAGTGGTGTTTAGAGTTTTTAAAAAGAAAAAAAAAAAAAAAAAAAAAACGTTTCGCTGGCCAAAATAACTTTTATTAGAATCCAGGCAGCATAACGGAACTTGTCATTTACCAGACCTTCAAACAATTTGACATTAAAATATATGTGTTGTTCATTTGTTCATATATTGCATTTTTATTTTAAACTGTTCAATTTTTTACGCATATATTTTACTAACATCCTATTCAATAACATTACTTTCAAAAACAAATGAGACATTCGTATTAGTAACCTTTGGCTGTATTGAAAATAAATAATGAGCCTACTTCGTGACTAGAAAGTGCTGATAAATGACGCTGTTTTCATTTCATGCATTAGTGAATATTTTCTGTCTGGTGACTGACTCCGCTACTTGAAACCCCTTCTTTTGTGCGAGGGTCCGTCCGCGCGGAAACGGAGCTTCTTGCGTCACTTCTGTGTGCGAGCTTATTTTCCTACTAGTTGCTCTGCTGTAGAAGACCTAGATGCATGGTGACCGGTGCATGGGCGGACTCCCAACAAAAACTGCAAAATAGTCCATTAAATATTCCATAAAAAAAAAATTTCTGCTTTAATGACAACTAATATTTCACGTAACATTGGTTAACAGAATATGTTACAGACATTTCTTCAAGATTTAAATTGCCAACTTGCACCTTTTCCTTTTCAATGGAGTAACTTTAGTATAACTTTAAATATAACTATAACTTTATATGTATTTTACCTGTGCTTAAAAATAGAATTGGATTCGTTCGTCTTGAACGAGTGCACTTTAAGAGAACCACTCAAAAGCAGGGACAAGACGAATAAGGCTGATATTCAATGAATTCATCTTGAGGCAATCCTGTAATTTAATGAGACTTCCTTCAAATTACGAATGGGAAAATGTAAAATGACTGAGATGCAAAACGATATATACAGAGTGATTCAACTGTCTTGAATGGGACAAATTTTGAAGGGTGGGACGGCTTACTAATGCATATACTTTTTTTTTTTTTTTTTTAATACAGGAATTTTACAGGGGATATCGGAAATGACGAGTTCAGGAGAGAACACACTTTCAAACGAATTGCTCGCAACAATCAGGAACCATGCCCCCAACTGATACCCGTCACGTGACGAGTTTCAAGTCCTCTGGCCGGCAGCACTCTGTGTTTTCATTTACGAGTCATCAGTTGACTGAAATGGTTGCTCGACAATGTGCACTTTTTTTGTATGGGAATGTAGGGTCGGGCGTTGGGGAACGAACACAAAACATGAGACATAGAAAAGCAAAAACATTGTTTATTTGCAACATCACTGCAGAGTGATTTTTTGAATCGATGTTGACAATCATCATCATTATCAACATCAATAGCAAGACAGCTCCGGGTTGGACAAGGCTTTCCTTTGAATAGGATCTGGGATCGATTTGTAACTCAAAGATTTCAGTATTAGTGATCAACACTTGTATCACTATGCATTCCTCTGGTTGACAACAATCCTCCAATTCTTAACCTTGAGTACATCAAAATCCATCGCAACCTTGGTCGCCCTCTTCCTCTTTGTCCCTGTGACTTTGGCAAAACGAACCTTTTACAGGGTTTAAATCATTTATTTTCAATATGTGAGCAGCCCTGTTTAGTTTACTGATCTTAATACATTTTATAATAGCTGGGTGTCTGTAGCATTTATAAATTTCTTCTTTCCCTAACACCTCCAAGAATATCCCTTAAAATCTTATGCTCAAATATACCCAAATGGGCCTTTCCACGAACTGGTGTTTGCAAGAAGCGGCAGGAGGAGTGACAGATGCCCGCGGGGACGGCTTCCGTTGAGTCTCGTAAATGAAAACACGTTCGCGAACGCAGAGTACAAGAATAAATTAGAGACTCCTCACGTAGCATTCGTTTGAAAGCACCTCGTCGTTTCCGACCCTCCATTCCTGCACAGAAATGCGTGTCTTGGTAAGTCAGAGTGTGGCCGTTGAATCCCTCTGAATATAATGTCTCCCAAACGACAGTGAATTTTCCATTGAAATCGCTTGTTTTAGTAGCCTGGTTGCACTCTCTTTTCCAACCCACTTGCTGTCCGATTTCAAATGACTGAAACCGTGCGCCATCTGGGATCGATTTGTAACTCAAAGATTTCAGTATTAGTGATCAACACTTGTTTGTAAATTGCAAACCTGCGCAGGAATTAAAACAAGCTCCTTTCAATGGGAAAACGACAACGTTTGAGGTTTATAATTCCGATGCTTGCAGGTGTAACATTTCGAATTCAGCGAGGGAAATTTTGAATGCAACGCTCTAAAAGGAAATACAAACACTTTAGAATATACACAGCCCAGTCACATTAATGTGACCACCACCTACTTTCGACGTCAACGTGGAATAACCCATCACAAAAGGCAGCACATTGCAGTGGAGTGTATATAAGGAATTCCATTTTAAAGCCAGAATATACAAGAGTGTATATTCTGGCTTTTGACAGGTGGTCACATTAATGGGACTGGACTGTGTGGGATGATTTAAAGTGGTGTTACACCTGCACACATCATTCGAAAAGACTGGTCCGATTGCAGATAATTATGCCCTATGGATGCAGAGGTTTATCGACATTCTTTAACAATAAAAAAGGGAGGATTTCTGGACCTCCTTCGAAGGGCCGCCGTGCGGTTTCTTTTCATGGCGACTTTTGTATCGCACACTCGGTTGAGGAACACTTTGAGCATCCTCGGTCGTGCTGCAATCGGGTCGGTCCCACTCAGTTGTCCTTAATGCTGTGCGCTCTTTTTGCTGTGTGTGATGAATAACCTCTGACCTGTTGCCTTTCATGTGGTGTTCGCTCGCAAAGGAGAAGGATCGCCCACCAAAGGTTAGTTTCACTCTGTGTGACGAATTTTGTCTTTTCTCCTCGTGGACGGGTGCCTTTTTCTTTTTCTTTTTAAGGTGGCAGATCACGTTCAGAGCCGAAATTTATTAAAGAATGTTTTGTGGGGTTTTTTTTTTTTTTTTTTCTTAAAGTTTTAGTTCAAGTTAAATTATAAAACATTGACAAACATGAAAATTAAAATATAGGCTTTAGTATTTCTCATTAAAATGTAGCGAAAATTGACAATTTTTTTTTTTTTTTTTTTTACATAAATACTTCTAATTAAAAAAATTTTTTAAAATAAATTAAATTGACTTGCATAATGCAGACATATGATTGAACTCAAACAATATTACTATTCTAATGCATAACAAAAATGTCACTCACTCATCTCTGAATGAATACACACTTACTTGTAGATTAGTATTACGGAGATCCTTGGCCGCGTAGCTCCTTCATTGTAAAATGTTGAAACATAGCGGTGGTCTCATGCCCTTTGATTTAATAAGCAAAATAGATAACTAAATGCCCTTTTTAAAAAGAATTATTCATTTAATAAAATTATAAAAATGAAAAATAACAAAAATTTCAAAAATGTAGATGTAGATGAAATCAGTTGCATGTAATTAAACAGAATGAGCAAAGGTCGAATTAGGAGAAAAGCGAACTTTTTTTATCTAGGCAGTTGTACTAATGAATATACTTAAAAGGTTTTAGTTCAATGCATGCATAATATCACTAAAAACGTATGTAGTATATTTTCGAATGTAGGCCGATCAGCGTATAAGCCGAGAAAGTGGGGTGTTTTTCCCAAAAAAATTTAACCCTAAATTCAAAACCAGTAGGAAGCCGCAATGGTGTAAGACAAGAACAAAGTTCTAGTGCGAAAAGCATTGATGGCATTCCAATGAGTGAATGTGGATTTGACGAAAAATTCGGAAACTCAAATTCTGATACGGACTTTGAATAATTTATAGGACTTCAAAATATACAAAAAGTAAACTAAAAGATTAATTAAAAAGCTTAAAATTAATTAAAATTCCCTTATGCATAATTATTTGTTTGTGCTAACTATTTTACGTTCTATTATTATTTCTGGTGTATGTTTTGGTACTTTTCCGCTAACCGGTTACCCATTTTGCCAACATCAGAATTTTTTGTTTTGTGGACGACACGAAAAACCAGCAATACACACAATTTCAAAAATAAAAAACAATTTATTTTCCTAAAACGAATGATTCAGTTTGAAATAAAATAATTTTTTGTCCATAAACTTAATAAACATAAACTAACGGGGAAAAAAACCGTGCTAAATTGGGCGATTCCGGCTAACGAAGTTCCGATTCGAGTCATGGTTGTGCCATGGATGTTTGTAGTGGTCTGAGTTGCATTTTAAGCCGTAGGTCCCGGTTTAATAGGATCGTAAAGCGTTGTGGGGATAGTCGCATCCGTAACCTGTCTTCAAGCTACACGTGTCCCCCTGGGTGATGTGTGATCAATGAGTATGATCAATGAATGATCCTCAATGAGTGACAGCGGTGCAGCCCTTGCTCGTGGCAAAAAAAGATGAACTGTCTCTGTAGTGCCTGCTGCATTAGAAGAAAAAAAGCTTTTTAGAAATTCTATTGAAGATTTTGAATGCTTGAAATCGGCTTTTCCAATGACTCTAGGAGCAAACCCAAAACTGTTTTCGAAAGCTAAATCTGGTATCATTTTTAAAATAAAAGAATAAAAATCTCCCCCGCCCCTTCCCACGAAAATCGGCGTCTGAACGGGAGCCTCGAAAGAGAGCGCAGCAGCCCCGTCGAGCGCGCCCCTCCTGAGGGCTGATGTAACCTCAAGGGCTGTCATAAGGCTGGCAGATTTGCTCTCAACACACACTTTGTTTGTCATGTATTTAAATAGAGGGATGCATTCGTGTTTACATTTTTTTTTATTTCTCTTTCTTGTTGTGAAATGTAACTGAGGATTACAATGCAGCTTAAATTTGGAAGAAGTAGAATGAGGAAAAGCAGCATTTCGAGGAGAAAATTTAGAAAAACTATGTCCGTATTCTCATTCATTTAAGTTGTTCGTGATACATTTTCACATTCTGCAACTTGTTGGATTGGTTGATTTAAAGAATCAAGTACTGAAACAAAGATGTATTTTTATCGACTATTTTAAATATCATTTGGGGGAAAAAAATGTGAAAGAAAATGATGACTTGAAATTTAAGGAAAAAACCACATCAATAATTTTAATACCCTATTTTTAAATTAAAAATGTATGTTTCTAATTCGAATAAAACAAATCATCTTATATTAAAATAGAAAAAAGTGACCCATTAATAAACAGTTTCGAAATTCTGATTTTGATAGATATTTAAAATAAATTAGTAAGACTATTTTCCCCGTGCTGTTCAGACGGAAGCCCCGTCGCCTTGTGCAGATCTCATGCCGAAGGACCATTTAGCTTTCCACTCTGCTCCGACCTTTTTCTTTTTGTGTGTAGAAATCCACTGCAGTGTGTTCTTTCGTTTGCATGCTTTCTTCCCCCTTCTCTGTTGCTTCTTTTGTTTCAATGAGCCTTTCGCGCGTTCTTCTTTTTGCGATGCTTAAATCTCGCGAAAATACCTCTTGAAGTAGAAGGAGCTGTAATTCTCTGTGGAGTAAAATAATAACAATCCTCTTAGTTTCATCAAAAACCAGTTGTTTGATCGGGGGTGGTATTCGTCCGGATCTTCACGACACACTGTTCTTCTCACTGCTCGCGTACGTAAATCAGCATGCTTCAGTAGAGAAGGCGTATGTATATATATGAAACTCTGAATACTATACTATATTTCGATTTCATTTCTGGCATAATTAAAACCGAGGCAAGTTCTTAGGACTAACCCATACGCGTTGACAGCAGTTTTTCCAAAGTGTCGTCTCCCAAGGAGGAAGTCGAGTGAGTAACCAGTCGGAGGAAATTTCCTCATCGCGGTCTCCACATTCAAATAACTCAATAATGACTTCCCAACAAACTACTCCCTCAAGGCGCCATCTGTCGGAGCATGAATGAAATAAATGTGGAAGGTCAGACTTTAACTATACTTTCCTACTTTAAACGTTTAAGGAAAAATATGATAATAAACATAACATCATGTACAAGCGAATAATTGTCCTTTGTGAGTTTGCAATATTAGCAAAGCATTTGGAGACGACGCTGTAAACGAACGAAATGTGAAGCGGAGGGTTCCAACCGGTGATGGGATGGTTAAAAATAAACCTCATGGCGTCACCAAAAACAGTGAATTGCGAACACTAGCCGAGTCTGGTCCTCGCCAAACTGCAAAGCCGCATTTGCACCAAGGCAGTGAGCGACGATTCCTCGTCCCGCCACGGTGGTGTTATCCACCACTTTGTCTTTGAAAAGTGGTGAAATTATTCATGTGAGAAACACCGCAGCCAGCTTGGCACGATGCATCAAATATTGCAGTCTGGATTGACCGACAGAAATGAAGCTTCATGGCACCAAAGCAACTGTTCAGAAATGACTCGCTGTGAAACTCTTCTCCACACTCCTCAGACTTTTCATCCACCGACTTCCACTTTCTAAAAATGTCGGAGGAAAAAATTCGTTTATAAAACAGACTTCAATCACTTCAGTCTGCTTTATAAACGAAACTCCAGAATTTAAATTTTGAGAAATTACTTCAGTCCAACACCGTAGGCTGGCATAAATGCCCTTCCATGGGAGAGAAGATATACTGCATCTCATGGAACCTATTTTAACTAGTAAAAGGCAATTTCCACAGAGTTGCTGTTGTTTGAAATTTATCTATCAGAAGGGGAAAATTTCGGTTCCAACAACCCTATAAAAACGAGAAATTTAGAGCAATTATTAAACCAAAAAGTGTTTTTGATCGAGAGTCAAAACGCATTCAAAAAGAAAAAAAAAAATTAGCAATGACAAAGCACAAATGAGCCCGACCAGTGCCACCCTCTTCTCTTTCTGCCAACCAAGTGACAGAACAGTGCCTCTGTTTTCTTATAGTGCTGTACCCACCCTTAAACGTCTACTTTAACGCATAAACTCTCGCCTAGAAGAGCTCTTCTCCGTTAGAGAAAAAGATAAGTTCTCCTCTTACTTCCGCAGCTTCTTATTTGCCTCTTTTTATCTTAAGCGCTCTGTAACCGAATGTCTAATAAATCATATTTTCTCACTCCATTGTGTGTCGTGTTACTTTCGAGTTCCTTTTCTTTGAAAAAAATATAATCTTTACATTCATTCGCGGCATATAAAAAACTTGGCAAAATATTCACACTACATACCACACATCAAAAAGTTTTCATTTTCCCATACAGCACAGTACATATATATATATATATATATATATATATGTATATATATATATGTATATGTATATATATATATGTATATATATATATATATATATATATGCATATATATATATATATATATATGTATATATATATATATGTATATATATATATGTATATGTATATATATATATGTATATATATATATATATATATATATATATATATATATATATATATATATATATATATATATATATATATATACACATTGATTATTATAGAAAAATAAAAAATCGCCCTCACGTTGACAAGAAAATCTCGGCTTATGCTTTCACTCGATCATCACAACGCCATTATCCTTACATCAGTTCGTTTTTTGAACAAATACTATAATATGGATTCACCTCTACGTTAATTGTTAATTTTTCTATTTAAACATTGCATAAAATATGAAGCAAAATTAAAGAGTCTTACGATGATCTCCAAGGCGAATACAAGTTAAAATGCTAATTTTTTTATTTATGAAATCCTAACAACAGAAAGAATCAAGTGACACTTTTGATTATTCCCTAATCAGTACAGGATTTAAAATACAATGTATTTTATTTTTCGAAATCAGTCTTTCATGTAGGCTGCCATTGTATCAGTTTAAAAAATTTCAAATTTAAATGAAATGGCAAACAAATGAAATGCATGAGCAAACTTTGGGTTTAAAAATTCCCAGGTTGTCTTTAAATGGCCTGATTTTTAAAACGATATGCAAATTATGAATGGGTTCATAATTTTATATATAAAACATAAAACCACAGTTACTTTGTCCCATCAAATATATCAATAATTGAACTCATTTTAGGCATAATTCTCAAATAATCATTCCATTCATGCGCATTCATCAAATAATTCTAACTTCATATGATATTTTAATAGATTTAGAATGATCATATATGATTTAGACATATATATTTTTCTTCATATGATTTAGAATAAACGCTCATAAAATGACTCCTATTAATAATTTAAAGTTTCATCTTAATTCAGAAACTCAAATTCATTCTTCAAATGAATTCATTTTTTTCTTATTGATTGTACTTGTAAACTTTATACATGAATAACAAATTTTAAGGCTTTAAAAATAAAAATGAAAATAACTTAATTAATAAAATTCAGAAAGGGAAATAAAAAAATGCACTAAATCTTTAAAAACAATACGAATCATTGATTGAATATTTCTAACGAGTTTTTCTTCTTCTCTGTAGGATAGTAAGAAGGGAAATTTTTTCTTTCTTTATTTTTGGCTTCATACTGTAACAAAGCTTAGTTAGAATAGGGCTTTTTAACTTTAGTCTTGTTGCATTAGGCACTGGAGCGAAAGTAAAAGCGCCAAGTTGCTGTTCAATAACTGTAAGAGGTTGCATGCGCATGCGCGTTCGATGTGCTTTTTGTCTCTCTTTGACTTTAAGAGAAAAATGTGCCTTTTTTAATTTTGCTGTGTTCGAATCTCAGTGTCTGTTTCTCTTTTGTTGCATGCAGAGATGAACGCGTCCAACACCAGCGACACGGAGACCAGCAGCCTGCGTAAGTAGAAACACTCTTCTGTTTATTCATTCATTCCTAGTTGCCGCGGCCATGCATTTTCCTTCTTCCTTAGAACAAAATAGGGCTCTGTTTAGAATAAAAACAAATTGGAGAATTTTTGCAGCGGAAAAAAATTAAATTTTGTAACCATCCTTCCTCTGACGCTGGCAAGTTCAGTTAGCCCACAATCTCTTACTCAATAGGTCGTGTATTTTGCACAACCCTGCGCTTGTGCCAAGATCCGACTCAACCTTCTACAAAGCGAAGATTATAATTTTTTATTTTAAATCCTGTGTCTTAAATATTAACTAATTGTATGTGATTGTGATTGTACAATAAAAGTGTTAGTTCTAAAACCTGGCTTAATTTGTATCTTGAAATAACCCACAATTTTCCAATGAATAATTTGATTCTCAATGATGATTTGAGGTGCAGTACTATTTACTAGATCTGTTCTACAAGAACTGAACATTCATTCTACTGCACCTGTGCAAGAGTTGGGCGAAATCGAAGAAGTTTGCAAATGAGGTGAGGTATAGGAAATATTTCCATTAAAAAGTAGTTGATGAGAATCGCGGCATTTCTTCGACGGCGATCTTCGCACCCGGTCGCTGCATTTCAACCGAGTTGTGTAAGGTTTGAAGTGGAAGTTTCTCCAGCGAAAGAGTCGCGTGAGAAAACAAAATAGCATCATTTTAAACGAAATTTCGGTTTAAAGTGATGTGAGAGACATCACTTGACCTCCACTGAAAACCACCTTGAAACGGACACACTCCCAACTGACTCGAACGAGCTCTGTTTTAACAAAATGGACGGACGGAACCCGATCCATCAACCACTGCCGCTCACGAACGCGTTTTCGATTCGATCCATTCTCGGGATTTGGTGAGACATTTTCAGACTGGATGAGAGGAGAAAACGAAAGAGCCAAGAAATTAATTCATAAAATTCGAATTTAATAATCACGAATGTAACTACACTCGACCGAGTTATGATCGCCTCACTTATTTTCACGAATGTGTAAACTTTTGTTAAAAAAACGAATTGCCATGCAGCGCGAATGCTTTGTGAATCTTCTTTGCGCGTCTCCAGTCTCACCCGACGATGCTTCTGTCTCGAAAGATTGCAAAAAAGATCGATTTTTCCATCACACTAAAAGAAGTCACTTCACAACGCCTCTAAACTTGTAAAAACTAACTTAAAAAATACAGCTTATTTCATATCAATAAACAGTACTCGGTTGTTAGGAGAAAAAAATCAACTCTCAGAAGCCACCATTAAAAGTAATAATAAAAAAAAAGTCCATTCAAGTTCAGGAAAATCAGAATCTATTACTTTTATAGCTTAACTAAATGAATAAATCTAATCAAATTTTTTTAAACTTGAAAAGGACTAGCTGTTATATTTGTATGTTTGGGATATCCGATGGCAACACCCTCATTATTTACGATATCAAATGAAAATAGGGTAGCAGCAAAATCTCGTTTAGGGAAAAGCAGCCGTAAACTAACTAAATTGTTCGGCATCCATATTGAGAATGCGAGAAAAATCACTGTTTGACGTCAAAAGTCCATTCACGTAACATTCAGGAAATAACTGTTGATTTTAAGTCAGTATTTTGAAACCGTACTATTTGTTTCATCTCGTCACCCACTAATAATTAATTGAAAACGAATCGAAAATAAGATTCTATTTTAGACGTTATCTTCTATCTCTTAAACAAGATTGCACTATTGCCATACTTGCAATTGAAACTTAATATCGGAAATAAGGATGGTGTTGCCACCAGATATCGTCAATATACAAATACAGCCTGTTATTTATCTGGAAAATAAAAGAGTATCATAAAAGTATAAAAGAAACGGATTCATTCTTACTGGTGTCACATATTTGTTTGTATTAGCATGGTGTCACTGTACCGAGAGTGATGTGAATTTCATTTCTTTTTCAGGGGGAACTGAAGAACCCGTTTTATCGTACGAAGCTGTGGTGCAACAAGACAGTGAGTGCTCACTTTACATCTTTCATATCTGGGTTGGCTCATTGAAAGCCACTCCAAAACACAGAACTGCGTTCAATTCTAACTAAAAGACACCGATTCGGTTGCTTTATCCGGACTTGTCTTTAGTTGATTCATGCTTTGTTTTAAATTCATTTACAAAAAGTAGATTGTATTTTGTTTGAAGATAATAATCCCTTAATAACCCTATAGTAAAAAATGGAAAACTTTTAGTCACATTTTTATGAAGATAGTTTTATGTATGAGTATGATGTGGCGACTATAAATGTGGTGATGTGGCGACTATAAAAGTGCAGTCATTCTAACTCATGAAATATGAATGTAAAGAGCAAATCACGGGGTTTATTTATTTTCAGCACTATGCAAACAGGCCTGGACATTGAAAAAAATAAGTTCGGGCCTGATCTTCAAAGAACATGAATGTTCCCATGGTTATCGCGATAGAATGTCGGCTTCATGCTGAAAGTAGCAAAATAGTCTGGTAAAGCCTTAAAACACAGGTGCAAAAGGATATATTGAGAAAAGAAAGACGAAGTCAGTGGCTAACCCGCGAATGGGGCGGTTTTGTGTTCATACTGCGAGTGATTTGCACAAATGCCTTACTCGACGAAATCAACAGAGGCTGCGGAAGTCCTCTGCCAATATTGCTTTCGGGATCAGCAGTTCTCTGCAAGCAAGGATGTCCTGCATCGCATCGAAGGGATGCTGCTAGTTGCTCCTCCTACTGAATGACGTCCAGGACATTCATTACTGGGTACTTTGGGTGTGGAGGTCACCTGACATGTACTTGGCATTTTCAACCCTCGCACATATCAACATCTCTGCTTACTTTGTTCACCCCTGTCCAATTCTCACAAACAGCGTCCAGTGTCGCGGCAGAAATGTTAACGGTTCAAGCTTCACTACTGACACCAAACATTCTGCTGGGATATTTTGATAATTGAGCGCAGTTGAAAGAAAGGTTTGCTTTTTATTTCCTCAAAAGTTTTGCTGAAATCTCTTTAAATGTACTACATTGTATTTTTAATAAATAAAAAAAAAATATTTATAATTTCTAATCAAATCAATAAACCTCACACAAGACTGGTAAATATCGATTTGAAGCTCGTTCGCATGTCCTAAAGGCACACTATGCAGAAACACCCGAGAAGGATCGTTAACGACATCGAAGAGGCACTTCCCATCCATCACACTCACTGTTTTAAACAAGAACTTGTTCTCCCCACTGTGTTCTCCTTCTTCTGTGCATTGTGGAAATACGTATTTTATAAATTTCATTGGTAGTTCCTCTAGTGAATTCATAGTTCTGGTGCCATAAAAGAACACTATAAGTTAATACAATTAAATGGTTGATTTAACTATAAAAAAAATTTTTGGATAGCAGAAAATGAGATTATAATGAAGATTAGAGGTTACTGAATAAAGTTTTAAGTTTAATCCATTCTGAATTAAGTCACTGACTTTTGTTCAATTTCAAACATAATAGCGT
This sequence comes from Caerostris extrusa, assembly GCA_021605095.1. NCBI lineage: Eukaryota > Metazoa > Arthropoda > Arachnida > Araneae > Araneidae > Caerostris > Caerostris extrusa. The sequence goes on from BPLR01007255.1 coordinate 135,823, forward strand.
CAGCAGTGGGTCATTATTGGACATCGTAAAAAAAAAAAAAAAAAAATCCAGTGAGCTAATTTAAGCATCAGTTGTCATTGTGGTTTCAAATACAGCCGAAGAAATAATTTTCCATTTTCAAATTCAATTCACGCACCATTATTAGTGAAAGCAGTTGTCGAGTGACATTTTTGTTTCTTTCTTTTTCAGTCAACTACGCTCGACCCATCATCATTCTGGGTCCCCTGAAGGACAGGATCAACGACGACCTCATCTCGGAGTACCCTGACAAATTCGGCAGCTGCGTGCCACGTGAGTTTCTCTTGATGCTCTCGCTCTTCCTTCAGTCTCCATTCACCGCCGGCATAAGTGCTCCAGTGCGTCCGAGGGTCATCATCATTGAGGGAATCCGAGGGGGAAAAGCATTAACCACGTCAAGGACAGCAGCTATTCATGTGCACAGTACCACCTATAGATATAGAACCTAGTGGTTGGTTGACTAGAATAAACTTTTGAATGCCAACGACATGCAATATTCCCACATGGTCATCCTCCCAAGTACTGACCGCGACCGATGATGCTTGACTTCGGTGATAAAACGTTTTTTTTTTTTTTTTTTTTTTTTTTGTTGTTCTAATGCAACTGGCAAACACTTAGACAGTTGTCTTGATGCCTTAAAGCAAGCGCTGCACCGACGTTACTTACTTAGCACTACCCAGAAGGTGCGTGTAGCTTGAAGATAAGCTACGGACGCGAAGTATTTTACTCCCTCCTGCAGTGCGGAGTAAAATACCCGCGCACTATCCTATTAGACCGGGACCTACGGTTTAAAGTGGATTCCGAATCACTACGAACATCCATGGCACCCGAAGCCTGTAGTACCGAGCGCCAGACACTCGGCCATTCAGGCTCTCGGTGAAAAATAAGAACTTGTATATTCATCACAGTACGGCCGTTCACCAAAAAACTTCTTCCAAGACCGGGAAACGAACCCGGGACTCCTGGTTGGATCAGGTACCTAACAGCTAGACCATGCCGGAACTTTATCCTGTTTTGGTTATTTTATTACAGAAATTCAAGTATAAATTTAGCCGTTCGTTTTATGTATTAGATAATCTTGTTATTCATCGCCTATGCTATTATCCCTGAAAATGTCTTCACTTTAATTCTTTTTTAAATAATAAGCAGTGACTAAATCGCAGGATCATTTCGGTACTGAAGGACACAGTCCAATGTCTGTCGTATGCAGGATATAACGGGGGAACTCGTGTTTGCCTTAGAATAGCTCCAAAATAATTAAAAATTAACTTCTGCTCCGGAAAGACACCGAATGCGAGATGGACGAGAACGTGTACTCGGGATGAATCCGCAATTTGAGGTGAACAGGAAATGAATCGCTTTAAAACTGTAATGTTTTGATGGGAGTGAAAAATGAATTCCGGCCGTAAAAGTGGGCGTTAATATATACAAAACAATTGAAGTCGACGCATGCTTTCCGAGGGCGGCATTTTAAAAAAAGGATTCTTTGCTTTTCAGACACGACGCGTCCGAAGCGCGACTACGAGGTGGACGGGCGGGACTACTACTTCGTGGCGTCCCGCGAGCAGATGGAGAGGGACATCCAGAACCACCTGTTCATCGAGGCAGGACAGTACAACGACAACCTCTACGGAACCAGCGTTGCCTCCGTCAGGGAGATGGCGGAAAAGGTAATCTCTCTCTCTCCCAGAAACCGCATTTCCAAATACAGTGTCACGTTCTTAATCCTTGGAACGTATACCAAACGAATTTTTTCCGTTCGGTATGCCTTTACCACAAGGTTGACGATATTGTTGTGTTGTCCTTCCTTTCATCACACCCCGGAACAAAAAGGATAAAGTCAGGTCACCGATTTCCACTGATTGCCTTTGTTCTTGTAAAATATTTTTTGGCCAGTTAGATCGCCAGATCTTTCCCCAAGGCAGCAATCTGATGAGTAGGAACCTCCAACCATCCCAAAAAATCATCGATCTAACTGGGCAATAGCAAGAAAGTTAGACTAGCAATCGTTCAAGGGAATCCGGCAATTCTACGAATCAATGATTGCCTAAGGGCTGTACTTCATTGTCTGAGCGCTGTTGGTAAGTAACTTCTGAATAGAGCAATGAATTTCGGATATTGTTATCATTATTTGCTTCATACATCACATCTAGCAATTTTTGTCCTACTCAAAAGAATTCCGTAGTGAGTTACTCTCGAAATGCATTTTAAAAACATTTCATTTTCATTGGTAAGTGTGATGTTTCTCGCAGGGCAAGCACTGCATCCTGGACGTGAGCGGCAACGCAATCAAGAGGCTGCAGATGGCGTCTCTCTATCCCATCGCCGTCTTCGTCAAGCCCAAGTCCGTGGAAGCCATCATGTGAGCCCCTCTTCTCTTTTTTTTTTTTTGCTCTTTTCTTAGTTCATTGTAGTACACAAAGTCTTAATGTGAATCATTGCAATCCGATCGAAACGCGACGCTAGAAAACAGAAACGAGTGACTGCTAATCCAATATTCCATGCGCGAATCTCTGTAAAAGTGCTGCAAAAGAATCGTAAATGTTGAGTTTTCTCAATTTATTCATTTTAAAATGTAAATTGTTTTACACAGGATTTTGAATATATATATACCCCTCTGTGTGTATATATATACACTCACACACAGTGTATGTATACATATGTATATATACACAGAGGGGTAATAAAAAAAAACTTTCTCGATGTATGCTGTATCGCCAACTATAATCCCGTTCACAGAAACTGAACAATAATTTTGGTTTTAAGGTATTTTCAGATATGCGCCCAATAATCATGAAAAACAACACTTACACTCTATTAGTCACGATCACAGTGACAAAATTTCAAATGTCAACACCTACTTTTTTTTTTTTTTATTGAAACGGGATCTCCGTAGCGAAAACCAATATTAGCTTTGGAATGGTACCCTGTAGCATGAACGTCGGCGAAGTTAGACAGAGCTGTAACGCTCACCAGAGTCCTGGCTGAAATTCCCTCGAAACGAAAATAAGAGAGCATGGTAGACACCGTCATGACTGACTAGGTAAAAGAAAAGGCACTGTGCTTCACATCTCGCATACTGAACAGCATGTGGGGAAATTGTAAAAAAATCTCCACCCGAATGGTCTACCGCAAATTTTAAGAATCTGGCTGCACATGTGATCGATCTCGGCCTGGATGACTAACCGTTCCTGTTGCAGAAGTTCTCCTTGCTAGTGCGCATGGTGCAGTCCACAAGATTCTGCACACTCCTCGTGTTTCAGTGCGTTGAATTCCTCATCCACAGGACGGTTATTCTGCGGACATGAATTCGAAGAATTGCATTCAGAGGCTAAGTAGGTAGGTAAGAGGTAGAGGCTAATCCCCATGATGTGGTTGCACTTCTGTTATGCGAAGATTGTGTGGTGCGGTGTAAGAAGCACTTTTCTACTTTTTGAAGATATTACCGTTGAAGGTCTACAGACGTACACTGTAACGAGTGCCAGCTATCTGGAAATATTAACCTACGTAATTTCAGATTTTCAACAGTTATCTGACGTCGTGTGGATGCAAGGCGGCGTCCCCAAATTGTGGGGTCTTTTGTAGTTTGTCTTAGCAGTTTGGTGACAGAGTTATCTCTCACCAATTCCACCGATCTGACTCCCATGCATTCCTGGCTGTAGGGATAACAGATATAAAAAATGTATTCGTAAACTGTTTTGAAAGATTCCTCGCGTGTAAAGCATCATCCTCACTTAGGAAATTGGTGAAACACAATAAAATGTTTTTGCTTTTCCGTCGCTTGTTTCCACTTTTCTTCTTGGCCCGTCTGGCGCCGCCGATTTTCGGGCCACCGTTCCGCCGCCGCGGAGATCCCATTCCAATAAAATGTTCGTCACTGTCACAATTTAACAGTTGTTTTCCATACGATGCTCGAGTGCACACCTCAAACCGCTGTTCTTCCCCTAGGGAGTTCAACAAGCGGATCACGGAGGAGCAGGCTCGCAAGACGTTCGAGAGGTCGCTCAAGCTGGAGCAGGAATTCGCAGAGTACTTCACAGGTAACCTTATTTATTATTCAGTTCTAGTAATTATTATCATATAGTTTTAGTAAATTATCAGAACTGTAGAACAGTGATTAAAATAATAAATAGATTAGTTAATTATAAACGAGTTACTTCCAGTAAAGTACAGTATTACTCCAATTTACGCTGATCGGTTCTGTTGTTTGGCAGCAGCTATCTTCAGCTTCTCATTTTCCTTGCGTTATTCTGGTTTTTCCGATCAAAATAACATCACTCTGTAAACCGCATGGGAATTCAACTATTTCATGCATTCTAATACGCTTTGATCATCAATGTTTGATTTTTTTTTTCCTTTCATTATTGTAGAGCTCTTTTCTTTCAATTGTATTTGTTTTTTTTTTTTTTTTAATTATAAAATGTTGGAATTTTGTAAGGAAAATGGCTTTTTCTTCGAGATAATTGTGGAATATTTCAGAGGATGATAACTTTAAGAAACGGAAGAACGCTGACTATTGCATTCAATATTTCTATTTTCTTCTAAACTAGTGTTTTTGTGAGTACTTGCATCAACAAAAAGCAATAGTTTCTGCCGAAGCCACTGCCCACGGTCATTTATTCGGTAGGATTACCACTCTGCGCTTTTCCACTGCCTTCCGAATGCCGCCGCCGGTATTTCGGAGAGCTTTTAAGGATCTTCTGTTCGAGACGACACGCGGTGACATTCTTCTTTTTTCTTTTGCAGCCGTGGTGGCGGGGGAGACTCCCGAGCAGATCTACGAGCGCGTCAAGGAGGTGATCCGGGACGAGTCCGGCCCCACCATCTGGGTGCCGGCCAACGAGAAGCTGTGAACGTGCACACGAAGAGGCTGAAGAAGGCTCCCACACGGAACAGAACGCGTCCGGGCGCGTCGTCGTTCCTCTTCCCTTCTCGTCGGTCCGCGAGGAGGGACGGCATTCCTTTTAGTTTTCTTCTTCTTCATTCATCCGTCTTCGCACTCCCCCCCGTTCTTCGAGCTTCTCTCACTTCGGGAATCGAATAGCTCCTCTTCTTCGGTAGCTGCTGCGTCCCCCCACCCAAATATCTGTTATCTGCGACCTGCTGCTTTGCCGGGCCGAAATTCAATCCTCACTCAAGCCAAAAGAAAAAAAAAAGAAAAAAGACTGCTATCACTACATAAACGAAGATTGAGCTTGCCATTGTTTCGCGGTTTAGGTGGAGAAAAAGAGACGACACGGATGTCTCTCTGGTGACGAAGAAAATTCTTTTCGAAGCAAACTGTCAACTTTGCATAGCACATCACATTATGCATCATACTTTATTTCAAAATTTCACATCCGGTAAATCTTCTTTGCCCCAATGCTTAGTTCAAATTTCTTCTTGCATCGTCGACCACTTAAAATATCATCTGAAATATGAAATGCGGAATATATTATCTGCAGAAAACTGTACCTACTTTCCGGAAGACGAACCCTGTAAAATTATACAAAAAAATCCTTCACATTTTCGCTCATTTATATTTGCAACCATCCATCAGACACGTCTTCTGCATCCAGCTGCGGCATTGCATGGAGATCTACTGATCGATAATCAATACTTATCAAGGATTCATTTACCAATGCAATGGGATCTTTTTTTTATTTAAAGTTCGTGTTAATTTTTTACGGCGAAAAAGGTATAATAAAACAAAATATGCATTTTATCAAATGATCTGCAGTAAATAAAAGTGTCATTTTAATTTCACAATTATTGTACAACCCTACTAATGGAACTACATTAATTCTTTTTTTTTACCATCCTAACATTAAATAATTTGTTAGAACCCTCTTTCCCCCCTCCTGAAATCACTACAGATGCAAAAAAAATTATCCATCCGTAGATGATTTTTTTTTACAGATGCGTTCATTCACTCTTGGAAGAATGCAATTGAAACTCTTCCCACGAAGCAGCAAGTGAGCATCCAGAGATATTTGGGAGCAGCGGCGGCGGCGGCACCTAACCTCCCTTTCCGTTGGATGTGATTTCATGCATGCTTGCTTGTATATGACGTCATTTTTCGGACTTCTATGTCTCCCAGCCAGGCGGAGGGGAAACCTGCTGAGGTGTTTATTGCTCATCGAACTCTCGTTTTCTGACCTAAAGCTTCTCTATTATGATTCGATATTTGTACAAAAAAAAAAAAAAATGTTTTTTTTTTTTTTTTTTTTTCACTTTCACGTTTTTTCATTTATACTTAGAACAAAGATGTTATTGACCCATTGTTGCAGGTGGTCTTGTATAGAATAAAAAATGCATTTTCTTCAAACCTTTTTGTTCCTTTACTCAACATTTCATTTTTACGGCTCTTATTACATTATGCTAAATACAGACATATTAGCCAATGCAAAACACAGAATGCTGTTTGCGTCTTAAAAATACAAATTCTGGTATTGAGTGAAAATATATCGAAAAACAAACTAAAGTGGGCATAATCCAGTCATTTATTTCACTTAAGTGTAAAATAAAACTAAATATATCTTTAAAAAAACCTAAAAATAACGATCTATTCATAAAATGACAAAAAAAAAAAAAAAAATTGTATATAATTCATTTTACGTATAGAAACAAATATAAAGTTTAAAAAAATTAACCAAAAATTTAATTACTGTTATCAGTTTCGTAGACTATTCATCTTGATTGGTATGACGTCCCTTTCATCGCTCGATTCAAGTTCGATGTTCACTGGATTAGAAACAGTTTCAGACTTGTGAATCTTGGTAAAGAAATCCATTAATTAACAATTGGGATTGGTTTTTGATCCAATCTTTATAAACCTATTCATATTGAATTAAGTGTTTATTAACATCTCGCTGAAATAGAAGAGCTCGTTCAACATTCGGGCCATTTTGCACAAAATGATTACCCACTTTTCGCCTTAATTCAAGTCTTTCACGAATGACTTTTGCCGCGACCGGTTCAGATTCTTCTTCGCCGAGATCATTTGCTTCATTAAACATGCCAACTAAATCCTCCTCCTCCAGTTCTTTGTCCGCCAACAATATCTGCTTCAGCAAAATCCTCGAAACATTCTACTCCCACTGTATCTCCGTTGTCTGAGAATATCCATACTCTCTTCTTCAACTACGTCTGGTCATAAATTTTTCCAACTGGCATTGAGCATTGATGGCAAAATTCCGACATGTTTAACACAATCTAAGATTGTAAATTTTTTCCAAGCATCCATAATTGGGAGAGATTCGTCATTTTCCATTTGTTATTAAATATGCCTGAAGGCAATAAAGAAGTCGTATTCTAGGGTAAAAACACAACTTGCACATTTTCGCGTTGTAAATCTTAAGGATGGCCTGGTGCATTTTCTATTAAAAGACAACCCCTTTTTAATTAAATACCTTTTGATATCTATTACAAAAAGTTATGGAAGCACTCAGTGAGAAGTGTGGCAGTAACCCAGGCCTTCGTATTGGCCATCCAGTTGACGGTGTTTATTCCCTTAAATGAAAGTGACGTTTTTGATGGTTTCATTATAGGATCGCCTGAAGCTTTTGCTGCAGAACTTTTATAGACAGTTACAGAACTTTTCGCTGCTTTATGACCCTTAGCGGATTTGCGTGTTTCAGCCAGATAGATTTTCTAAATAACCCCATTTCATTAACATCGAAGACCTAGTCAGGAGGGTAGGAATTAACAGCAAATTTTGTCCGGTATTGTTAAGTTGCATCTGAGCAGATGTTTATTCCCCTTTTAATCTTATATTATGTAAATAAATGTCGTTGTTTAAATCTTTCAAACCAACCATGCCTTGCAGAAAGCGACAGCTTCTTTTCAGTTGAAGAGGTAAACGACAACTGATCCTTAATTTTAATAATAAAGTCTTATTTGTAATTATATGGGCATCCATTGGAATCCGTTTTTGAGTGGTGTTTTCTACCCATATCATGAAGGCTTTTTCATTGCAATATCTCTACGTATAAAGCCTGTGCTCATACTAGTAGAAGATCCAGCTGCTACCCTTCTTCTAATGAAGCCTTCATTTTTTTTTCTTATTGTGGCTTCATGCATGGAATAAAAATTGAGCAACATCTTATACTCTTTCGCCATCATGTACAATTTTAAATTTGCTTTCTAAAGATGTAACTTTTCTTTTCATTTTATTAAAAATTTATTTTGACAGGATAAAACTCCTAAATTTTAATAAAGTGATAAAATTTCTACAAAAACTATAATTGTTTTTCTCTAATCAATCAATATGAAGGTTTAAAAAATTCCGAATAGAAAAACACATTGATGTATACAACTTTCTGCTGTTAACTGCACTAAATAACATGAATAGAAAGTTTGATTGGAATAAATGGAATTCAGAATAAAATGGATCCCAAATTTTAAAAACCGTGTAAATTGGAGGATAGGTGTGCAGGCATTTATCTGAGATTTAAAAGATCCTTGATAAATAATTAAAATACATCCTTCCGTTATTTATATTTCTTACTTTTCTTGAATAAAATACCTGAACAAGTCTACCATGACTGCACTTTGATACGGAACATGTCAAAACATAAAAATAAACATGAAAAAAAAAAAAAAAAAAAAAAATAGAGAGTGGTAATGCAGTTTTTACCTGATAGAAAATTCCTACAACTTAACAATTTTGTTAAAGAAAGAAATCTTTTCAGCTCATATATTTAAAGCCACTCTCCATACTATATAGAAATATTTCCAGTGGCACCATATAATCTATTTTAAAAATATGAAAATTATACTACATCAGTAATAAATAATCATAAAAAGTGAAGAATCTAGCAAATACTTTAAAAACCGAAAGACAAGAATTTTCTTCTGTATCACAAAGCAAAAAAAAAAAAAAAAATTTTTTTTTACTCAGTCAAAATCAAATATTCATATTTCGCAATGAACTGGGGAAACAACTGCAATCCTAGTAACACAATTGTCTGAAACAACAGAACTAAATGTTTTTAGAGAAATCTCTTTCTTCACAGAAGTCTATACATTTTTGCGATCACTTTATGCTAGTCCTTCTAGGTTGTTGCAAATCAATATTTTTAAACACTACAGCCTCAATCGTTTTATGAGGCATGGTGGAAAATGAGTTTATTATTTTAGTATCAGTTCTTCACCCTCGTTGGCATGCTGGGCTCAACTCTTTATTCATCACTGAAGCAGTAATCCTTTACATAATGCGTTTTCACTATTCCAGGGTGGAAAACCAAAAAGTATATTTTTACATTAACTGTTCTTCTTCGGATTTCAAAGCGTATGCCTAATTAATTATATATTATTTAGCAATCGTATGAATGATATGAAATAATGTACTGCAATTGAATTAAACCCAATCATTTTGTATGGTATTCGAAATTCAATACGAAACTAATTTATTGATGTAATGATAAGAAGAAAATTAAAATTAGAATCGAATGTTAAAAATTATTTTTTAAGGCATAGACAATAAAATAATTTTATATTTAATGTATATTAAATCTATCGAATGTAATCGATTGTATCAAATATAAACTAAATTTAATAAGCGCATCCATAATTGAATTGGACACATTTCAGTAAAGGATGTATTTATTAATATTTTCAATGGAACAGTTTTTCTTTATCCTTCTTGAAATTTCGAATATTTTGGAATTCTTAGCAATAAATATTTTTAATGGAAATATTGTACCAATTTTTAATGGATTTCATATAAAAATATGATTATTAAATTTTTCTTTGAATTTTGTTTTAGCATTAAATGCGTTTTTTAATTAAAATGTAAATTATTTTAAATAAATGGTAGTAAGAAATAAAAGATTCATTTAAAATTATCTAATATACGAGTTTTGATTGAGTAAAAAAAAAAAAAAAAAAAAAAAAAAAATGCTTATATGTTTACAATAAGTTATTTCTATAGCAAAATGGTGTGTTTTTAGTTTTAAAAATAAAATCAAAAATTATATGTATCCAATTTTTGAAAAAAATGTAGCAAAAAAAACCCAATATGTCATGCATAAGGAGTAAGAACAATAATTATGTATATATAAATAGTGGATAAATGTCATAAATATGTTTATATATTACTTAACAAATCTTATTTTTGAGAATTTTAATATTTCTAGATATAACATAGTTGTAGATTTTCTGTAGGGGAAAAAAAAAAAAAAATGTGCTTAAGAAATTCAGTTCAAGTAAGGATTGGGAAATAAAGAATTGCTGTAATCTGTATAAACCTTCAAATGACAGATTACAGCTAATTTTTAAATTATTATTAAAAATAAAATTATTGTAAAATTTGGATATTATTTAACAAAATAATAAATAAAAAAAAAAAGAACAAATAAAACATTATTTGTAGAGAAGATTCAAAAATGTTTCGGAATTAAAAAAAAGTTATGTTTGGTGGTGTATAATTTACAAATGTAAAATATTAATAAAATCTGGAATTAATTTAAATTTAGTACATTTATTTGAAACGGTTATTGTAAAATCATTTAGTAGTATATGTTCGCGAGCAAATTATTTATCCTATAAAGAACAATAGATGGCGCCACAATCTCGCCTTGAATCTTTTGCCATATGACAAAAGTTGTTGGCATGATAAACCCTATCGCCAGCAAAAACCTTCATAAAAACCGAACTCTTATAGCATTGGTTAATTCTTACTCCCCTCTAATAGTGATCTTAGAAGTTACGCTCATTCATATTAGGCTATTTTTCTGGGTTACTAAATCAAAATAAAGGAAATGTCTCATTTTTGGCGCAGAAATGCGAAATTTTCCGTTTTGTAGCAAGATATGAATTTTGCTACACACCCCTGCTATTCCATCATGAACTGATCATCCAACTCACCGATTTCTGTGGTGTTTTTTTGGTCGGATAAGTGACGGTAAAAACAAGACTTAACTGCATTTATACATAACGTAATAAAAAACAACTATGATATCATTCAACCATGACGGAAAAAGCCGTATGCGACCATGACTTCGATGTCGTTGTATAATGTATGTTTCCTACAATATAGGAAGACACAGAAAATGTAAACAGTGAGTTTAAAAAGAAAAATAATAATAAATTATTACGAAAAAATGAATAAATATTTCTCGACTTTATTTTATAAAAATATTTTAATGATAGATCTAAATTACCAATAACAAAATACCGAAATTCTTCAAAATTAATTTTTGATGATACGCAGCATATAAATTATCACGCAAATAATTGCAACTACATTAAGCAAATGAAACAACACTATTCTCTCTTTTAATAAAAATTTAGTATCTATACGATTGTTAGAATGAAACACAACTGGTGTAGGAATTTAGAACTTTCGGGATTTCCCAGGATGGAATTATAAATCCAGTTATTTTATTAATTTGTTTCCAAAACAAATAAATAAAATAACTGGATGCCAGATAACAATTCCTAGTTCCAGAATCTGAAGAATACCCCCCATTTCCTAAAATTTAGTCTAATTCATAGTCTTAAAATATTTTTAGCACCTAAAATTCTAAACAACTTCCCCACTTAAAAATATTTGAGTATGCCATACCGTCATATATAATCTTTAGCAATCCTACTGCTATCTGTAAAGTATTTAACTAAAATTCTAATTTTTAAATTTTAATCCGTTTTTAATTTCATATTACTCTTTAATTAATGCTTTCAATGTTAGACCTACAACCTGGAGCCAATATATGCTTGGAAAGAATAAGACAAACCTAAAAGTTAAAAATGGTATAGCAAAAACCAAATTTAGTTCCACCCATACAAAAGGTTTCGAATTTCTTAAGCCAAAAAGTTCATAAGTAAGAGTCTTTAACACATTAATTCTCTTAATTTCCTCATCAATCAAAACTGTTTCTTGCTGAATATCATGAAGTGGCTTTTGTTTTCTGCTCTGCAATTCCTTTTGTTGCTCTTTTCCTTTCTTTTTTTCTTGTTCTAAAGCTTCCGATTTTTGTCCGGCCACTGATTCAACAAACTCGGGAGTGAGAAGACCTCACAGCATTGTTTTCGGCATTTAAAATGCCTCCAGCTGTTTTGTGCTTCATCGAAAATTTGTCTCAGCCCAACAAGGCTTTCTTCAGGCCGATTAGCCACCATGCATTCCGAGTCTATGGAAAACAACTATGAGAAAGTATTAAAATCGCCAAAAAAAAAAAAAAAAAAAAAAAACCCCAGGAACTTCTGGTTACTAATAATGTTTGACCAGTAGTCATCTAATCATTCACTTCTTTTAAAAGCAAGCATATTAGCTTGCACTGAAGGAGTATCACAAATTTCTCTATAATCCTATACTCTTTAATGCCAAGTATCTAATTGTTTGATATTGAAATTTGAATACACATGGATAACAGTTTGATGTTACATGCAACTGCCGGGTTGGTCAACGGGAAGCACAAAATTCTTTAAAGGCACTCACACAATCCTTGCGAAATAAATTTACCCTTTTGTATGGCAATAAATCCATTCTTTCTCCATCGCATCAATTTTCTGAAAATTGAAGTCATTGTCTAACAGAACCCTAGGCTTGATAAATTTCTGCACAACTTTCGCAATAGGGACATGAGATACGAGTACAGAAAGGGAGCCACAGAGCTGTTATTTTGAAAACAAATCAGAAATGGCTCAACTGTAGAGGTTAGAAATAAAAAACGAAACTATTTTTGAACTTAACGAATTTACCTTTGACGTTATTAGAAATTAGAAGGAAATTGAAAATTTGAATTGAATTGATTGAAAATTCATTATCCAGATTAATAAAACGCTCCAATTAAAAACATTGATACTGGTACCAATCAGAAAATAAAATTTTTCTCTTTACATTGCTGATATCCCAACTAACCCCAAAATTCTAAGTAGTGGGCGACACGGCGCTCCTCTGCAAAAAATTAAGACAAAAAATCCTTGCTACCTCTAAAGTCATCTTCTTCATTGGAGCAATAGCCCCATAGTGGGACAAGCCCTCTGCCTACTGGCAGATTTCGAGACAGTAGAAGTTTTTCTTTTTATTGAGTAGGGTTATCAGCCCTACGCCCTTTTGTCTTTTAAGATATGATGGTGGCAAATTCATAACTTTGGGAAATGAAAATTTGGGAGACTTTGGCACAGAGAATTTTAAGTAAAATAGGGATTTTAAAAAATAAACTATGTTCGACTAGAAGAAAACAGGCATTCAGCGCATGTTCGATTTGTGTTTTAGCGGACTTGGTATGAGCCATTATATTTCCTCTTCCGCCATGTGCTATATTAATGTCGGTGCCTCACAAAAAGCAAAGGAAATATTATATACATATCCTTTCTTATTCCATATACATTCTAATATTCTTTCCTATACTGAATTATGTAATAAAATTCTTTTTCATAATCCTCTTTAAACTGAGTAAGATATTTTATTTATTTAGCACTCTTTATTAAACATAAAACCACAGCTACATCAAAAATAACAATCGATAAGAGACAGAGCGATCCACGCTAACGATGAAGCGTGTTTCTGGAATTTCGGCCATAAACTCATTTCCGATAATTTCTTTCCTTTTGCTGTAAACCGCCATGCACCATTTCAAGGAGTTGATGCTAAGCATTGAGTTGAGACATTTTCAAGCTTATAGATCGCTTTTTATTTCTGATGGATTATTTTGCCATTCCATCGATCGGGAATTTCTCTCTATTTGTACAAAAATCCCGTTTTTAAGGGAATGTTCTGAGTTTTGACAAAAAATTAGGGAGTTCGGGAGAAGGGACTGAAATTCGAGTCTACCGAATAAATCGGGCAGTTGGCATGTATTAAACTGCTTACACACAAACATTAATTGCAATTCCTTCTGCCTGGGAGTTTGTTTTTCAGTGGATTCCCAGCCATTGCGAGGTGCCTGGCAATGAAAGGGCCGACCTCTCGGCAAAAATGGTTGTAAGTTAGCACAGCCACAATTTCCTTTATCCTTTCAACAATTTAGTTCCGATGTAAAGAAGAACCCTTAAAAAAACTTCTTCCAACTGACAAAATGTGGAATAGACTTGTTTCATCACCCGCCCCAATGGACTTGCTCCGTGCAGTTTTTTACAGCACATTTCCGACTCTCGACAGGACACGATTTTCTTAATAAACACTTGCAGCGCATGGGTGTAGCCACTCATGATGTCTGTCCTCTGTGCTCGCCGGTGAAGCCGTGGACTTTACATGTGACAACATGCACTGCACTTGATTTTATGACTTTCAATTCATAGAGTTAGTCATTTCACCAAGGCTAAATTTTATTGAGCTGCTGGAGTTCTTACGGCGGATATCGCTGCAGTTTGATGCAAGGGAGAAAAAAAAAAGACCTCAAAACATCTCTGCATATCAAAAGATTCATTGGATAACCATTCATATATGTCAATCTCATACTACTGATATTGCAAAGTTACACATTCTGAAATATATCCTATGCCCAGTTGAAATAATACAAAAACGCCCAACTCGAGGGAGAATCAAATCTGTAAGCATATTTTAAATCGTGAACTTTATATTAATCCTGAAAAGAATTTGATGAAAAAAAAAATCAAGAAAAGAAATACTATGATATTTAATGTGATGGGTTCACATTTTAAAACGAAAATTTTATTGAAGGAAGGAATCTACTTTACCTTTCACTTCTAAATATTTTATAAATCTCAAAATTATTGTCAACTTAATTAAAGATTCTTTGGTTGAAATCTAAAATTTTTTATATTGTATTAAATCTGCATAGTAAATCATAATAACAAATTAGTCTGATATTAGATAGTTTAATTTCCCAATTCATGGTCTATCCTCTTAATTAAACCTCTGCATATTTTACTTTCTAATTGTTAATGATTACCTAAAAGTGTCTTTGAATAATATAAATTAAAATTTTATAGTTCAAGGTTAGTCAATTATTTAATGCATAGTCAACACAGAATTGAATTTAAAAACATAATTAGTATCGAATCCCATTTATCTTAAGAAAGACAATGCATAAAAATCTTTTAAACCAACAGATTTTAATTAATTTTTACAGTTGAGTGTATTTTGTCAATGTCACATTCAACTACCTATCTTAATGAAATAAAACTTGATTCAGGACATTTCTCCCAAATGCCAGAAAATCAAGTCAGGTTAAATACATATTTCATTATTTTAAACACGATTTCAAAACTTTTGTACAATGGTGACTTTTTAATCCGATATTCCTGAAATGTGCAATACACTACTTAACTAAAACATGTACATTCAGAACAATATATTTATTGGTATCAAAATACATGTTTATTAAACATGTTCGCACACTAAACAGAAAATTTAAAAATCAATTATCTTCATCCGAGAGGGGGGGTGAAGGTGGAGATACAGGAGGTGAATCCACTCTTGGAGGCATCGGAGGCACGGGATTGGACTGCGAAACTGGAGGCAGAGGTGGCGGAGGTGCGAATTTGGGCAGCGGGGCCTTTCCGGATGGTGGGGGAGGAGGAGGTGGCGGGGCCATACTGGAAGGAGGGGGCGGAGGCACCATGCTGGAGGGAGGGGGAGGTGGTGCCATAACTGAAGGAGGGGGAGGCGGTGCCATGCTTGTAGGAGGGGGAGGTGGTGGAGCCATGTGTCCAGGAGGTCTCAACATAGGAGGTGGTGGTGGAGCAAAATTCATGTTCATTGGGGGTGGAGGTCTCTGCATGTGTTGAAATTGGCTCATATGAGGATGAGGCACACTCGGAAAGTTGGGTGGCATGTTGCTGGGAGGAGGAGGAGGCATGCCCATAGGTCTGGGTGGAGGCGGCATCATGGGAGCAGGTGGAGGGGGCACATTCTGTGGAGGTGCATTAGGTCGCTGAGTCTGTGGTTGACCTGGAGGAGCATTTGGAGGAGGAGGTAATTTGATGACCTTGGGCTCAACCTTGAAGCTAAACTGCAAGAAGAACTGCTTGGTTTCTTTGTTCCACATAACCCAGAACTTGCCTTCACTCTTATCCACTTCTCTGCTGGGAACTTTGAAAGCGATTGTTTCATAAGGCTCGGCTGCGAAAAGCAAGTATTGCCAGCGTCGGTCAGGAGGTTCTACTTTTTGCTCATAAGCAGACATGAAGCGATGGCGAGGGGCAATTCCCTCCCCAATTTCAGGATAATCAATCTGGAACAGCAGAGATTGCTGTCCAGTTTCTCGCTCACGCTGTTTGGTCACTCTGTACCCTGGACGACCAATTTTGACGAACTTTTTAATATCTACTCGGGGTTTGGCAGGTGCAGGCTGTTGGGGTGACTCTTTAGCCTCCTTGGCAGCTCTCCTTGCTAAGTTAGCCTGGTGTTTCTTTCCTTGTGTGTGGGCCAAGTAACTTCCTTCATTGTTGTGCAGAGTTAAACATAACTTGCATTCATAAGAACCTGCATAAACATTGATGTTTAATGAACAATGACATCTAAAATATACATTTTGAATGTAAATTATTAAGATTATATTCTGAAATATGTTCTTTTAGTCAATGTAATTGTAGCACTTACAGTTTTAATAAAAATTATGTTAAAAATGAATTCACTAAATACTAATAATTAATTTGTGATTCACAAATTAAATTAATGACACTTTTTGATGCTTCAAGGAGGGAGAGGAAAGCAAAACTTAAATATAAAAAAAATTTTCTTTAAAATAAATTGAAAACCTAATAATTTCAATAAATATTTAACCTAATCAAAACTAAAATTTATATCATTAATAGTTGAAAGATACAAATTTTAAGTTAAAATTTATTAATTCAATTATTTTTTTCTAAAGTAATGAGTTGAAATAATTTTTGTGTGTGTGGGATTAAAATGAAATTGAAATTGAAATATGGTTAAGTATTTGAAAATTTTTAAACTACATAAATTCAAATTTATAAAAAAAATATTTAAGTACCCATTTTTTTTAAATTTTATCACTTATTAAAATATTACATATATGGCAAAAATTAAACATTCTTAAATTTAATTTTTCATCTTATAATAGTCTACTCTTATCAGAAAAAAATTTATAAGATTAGGAGGAAGAGACGATTAAAGAATTATATGTATGTTATAGTACAATTGAAATTCAAAAGAGTAATATTTATGCACCATCTGATTGAAATAAAATGTATGGAGGGGAACTGTTTTATTTTCAGTTTAGGTAACTAAGGTTTCAGTATAATACAGCACTAACTCATTTATTTATTAATATAAAATTTACTTATAAACTTTAGATGCAAGATGGATTATAGAGTACGTAGGTTTTTTTGTTTGGCTAAAGGCTCTTATACATGAAAATTGCATACATTGAGGACTTTTGTTTAAGAACTTCAATCAATTTTGAAAATCAGTACAAAATACATGACACTTTGTTGAAAACATATGATATGTGTGTGTGTGTGTGCAGCCCCCTATAGTCAGATACATATAACAGTTGATAATAGCACTTTTGAACTGTTGTAATATATATATTACTGCCAAAATAAAAATAGATATTTTAGTTTATGCTCTTTTCTTTAATTTGTTCCTAGATGAGCTCCATGTACATATTTTGCTATAAAAGATGACATGTCTTTATATTTCTAAGAAAAATGCTTGTTTCGAACGTACCCTAAAAAATTGTTACGCCAATTTTGCCCACACCATATATTTAAATATATATATAAATTAACTTAAGTAATTTGATAACATAATTTTTAAAGGCATACAAAAAAAACTGAATTTTAATACATTTTACTTATAAAAGAATGTTTTAGCACACCAATTTTTACAATAGGTAATTGGAGAAAAGAAAAAAAAAACAAATAAAAACTTTTTATACCTAGATGATTTTTCATAAAGTATGGATCCTTGTTGAGATCAATGGTTTCCAAAGCCAATTGCCGAAGCCTTTCCCTTCTATCTCGATTAGTTTCTGACCAGGAAGCCACACCTCCCGTGCCAGTTTTGCCACCAGCACGATGCTGGAAATCCATGACGTAGCTTATCTGAAAAGAGTAACAATATGAGGATACTTTTCACTTTAAAATACCATTAACAAGCAGCTTCAATTTAATTAAAAATCGTCGAATGTGTAAATCAATGTCAGTTATCAAATGTCCACTTTTACTCTTTCTCGATTCAAATTGAACCAAAAATATTTGAATATAGAAAGTAGGAAAGATCTTTTGTATAAAAATTAATAATTGTTTCAAAATGGGATAGATTGTTTGAGAACTTTGAATGTGTGTTCCCCCTCCCTAATTCCACGATCTTTTCTTTTCGTTTATGCCAAATTCTTAGACGAAAAATACGTCAAAAATCCACAAAAATTAAAAATAATTTAAAATAAATATCAGTTACAGTCCATTTTTTCTAGATTTGACATATTTAAATGTCAAGTCTAGAAAAAAAATGGAAAAAGAGATAAAATGGCAGAAGAAATTTATGAATCAAATATGAATTAACCAGTCTCATAACCTGATAGGATCAGATATTGCAGCTAAAATAGTAATGTTCTGTAAAAAAAAAGGCATCAAACAGTTTTTACTTTTATTGATAA
This sequence comes from Caerostris extrusa, assembly GCA_021605095.1. Classification (NCBI taxonomy): domain Eukaryota; kingdom Metazoa; phylum Arthropoda; class Arachnida; order Araneae; family Araneidae; genus Caerostris; species Caerostris extrusa. The sequence continues at coordinate 154,356 of BPLR01007255.1, forward strand.
ACAATTTATATACTCAGTGTTACTTTAATTTGGATAATCTCACTCAAACTGCCATGGACTTTGTTATCCTTGCTATAATTTTTTGCTAGCATCACTGTCGGATGCAAGAAGCACATGTTCATCATATAAATGAAAAATAGTCAAACCAAAAGTGGGAACCAAGTTTGATTTCCTTTATTTGTTTTTAGCTTTTTTGCACTATCACATTCCACTCAATCATAAATTTCTTGTCTTCGATAACAATAAAGATTAAATGCAATTAAATATTATTTTTAATTTTAAAGAATTACATTCTCTTGAAATTTTTAATACCTGCCAATTACAAGGAAAAAAAAATTATATATGTAATGATAAATTCTCCTGAATTATTTATAAACATTGTACCACATCTTGTAAATCATTGCCAGTTTTATGACTTGGCTACGGGTGGGAGGCCAAAATATAATCCACCAGAACATTGCATATTTTAAAAAATGGATCTATAAAATATTTTAAAAGTTTCAATAGTTTTGAATCATTCTAGAAAAATATCTGTGATAGTTTTCATGGATAGATTTACTTTTATTAATATAAAACAGTTTCAATTTAAACCTTTTTTTTTTAAATTTGCAGTTGTGATAGCGTATAGATTTTATTTTTTATTAGTTTTGATTTAATTTATCAACATCCTCTTTTTCAATTTGCAAGTCATGTTTTAAGACTACATTCTATTTTATTTTTATATTATTATTTCAGTCATTTTTCTTTTTTTTTATCATACTATTCATTCATCGATAAATTTTCATTTTATATTGTTTTTATTTTTTCCTAATCATCCAGAATCATAGTCAAGGGTTGATGATTGCTAAATTTTTTATAACCATCTCCCTTTAAATTTATTATTTTATATATAATTGTTTATAATTATGCTAATATACAGTATAATTCAATTATCAGGATGGCCAATTATTCAGATCGTTTTGAAGGAAAAAAAATTTCCTACAAATAATAATCTGGATCACTTTGAAGTGAGAAAAAAAAAAAACCAAACAGCATTTTTCTATGAACAATGAATATTTAGAAGCATTGTCTTTGCCTTTCCGTATAGTGTTGTTAATAAATTCTATTGAGAACCATGTGCAGCAAACGCTCATATGCAAATGAGAAGTCCCAGGCACTCTGTGTCCGCCATTATTAATGTAGGTTTAAGTAAATCAGTTATTGCGATTAAGTTACTTCTTCGGGGGATATAGAAAAAAATGTTCGACTTTTTCCTAACTTACAACTACAAATTATATTAATTTCCTGGCTTTCATCCTACTCAGAATCACTGTATGTGTACAATAAACATGATTAAAAACACTTTTACCAGTTATTTAATATGAAAAAGTAATATATTTTTATGAAATTTAATTTTTAAATAATAGAATGAACATCCTAAAAATAATCTATTAAAACAGTATATTACTGTAAACCCCCAAATTTTTACAAGATAATCACACTTACTAAAATAAATAGAGATCAATTGTTTCATTAAAATTTTTATATTTACATGATTTATTTTAAAATGTTCTTCTTCTTTTAAGAAACTTGCAAAAGAAAATGGCAAGACATCTCAAAATGATAAAAGGCAATTCTCTCTGAATGTGCCTCTCTTTTTTTTTTTTTTTAAAAATTTGACACCATGCTATTGAATTTTGCTTTTTACCACCTATATACACATATAATGGAAGTCCAATTTAAAAGCAGAATTAGTAATTAAACACTTTCTACACATAAATAACAAACTAAAGTATGCATTCAATGCAGCATTCCTTTGGCAAAGGATACTTGATTCTTGATATTTAGGCTTAATACACTTAAAATATATATAAATAATTCAGTAATTAAATGCATAAGTAACAAATACCAATCAATGCAGATACTAAAGGATTGTGAAATTACACTTACTATACAAAAAATAATTAATAAAATATTAAAAAACATACTAAAATCTTTACTTTTCTAAATTGGCTTAAGCAAGCATGAGTACAAGCAGAGGATAAATAACAGCAAATACACACACTAGTCAAAGACAAATTTAAAAATATAAATAATAACTGGAGAGCTCATCATAAAAAAATAGGCGTAAGGTTGTCTTAGAATGAGTAATGATCGGAGTCACCCTGTATATTTAGCCACAAAATTGCACATGCTGACTAAAAATGTTGTAGTCAGAAATTTTCCATGATTTTTAGATATTTTTGCAGTTTCCCATGTCTTTTCCAGACTGATAAATTTCTCTGACTTTTGGCTATTTTCCCATTCAGATATTCCCTGCTTTTCCTTCATTTACTGTATAGTATGGCTTCTAAAAAGAATATCATTGGCAAATAAAATGAAAATTATTCACCACTTAAACAAAGAAGTGACTAGTAAGCAGTTAGTCGAGTCATATAATATGGAAACAACAGACATTTTGATTTCACAAAAACAGGTCTTCAATTTTAAATTTTGTTTGACTCGAAAAATAGATAATGCTATTGCACTATGTGCAGGATGATCTAGTGAGATGCTTGCATATCTCAACACAGTCCTGAAACACATGAAGCAGTCACAATCAAACAGATGTGTGACATAGCTGCAAGAAAGCGAGTAAAGTTGGGCGAAAAAAAGGACTTTGACATGTTTAAGCAGTGATATTTTAATATAGTATGTAAATATACAAAATGTAAAAAACATTGATTTTGTGGTAATAATAAAAAATATGTTAAATTAATTTAAATAACATTAATTAATACATTCACTATGCATTTTTTAACTAAGAAATAAGCTTTCTATCAATTATAAATATATTTAATTACTTGGATTGACTTTAGTCCTAATTAATCCAAATAATTGGCATTCTACTACAATTTTAAACATCTCATACATGAAATAGTAAGAAATATTGATTTAAGGTTAAGTGCAATAATTGTGCACTCAATTCTCAAAAATAGTAACCTATATATATTTTGAACAATTTCTTTTTTTTTTAAATAAACATTTACATGTAGAACTTTAGGGGTTTTGTGTTGTAAAAGCTTTAACTATGATGATTTTGCTATACATAACAACTGTGCTGCTTGATATAATGTTAGGGTTGTTATTCCTATCTCTAATTAACGTTTGTTCCAATCTTAGGATTCGACAAAGAGTGATGCCTTGTTAAATGAAAATGACTAGAATTTCTTCAAAAAATTAGAACAATATGTATAACTTCTAAGTAAATTTTGTTTACAATTTTAGAAATGAATTCTCGTATAAATACATCTGTGGTATTAATGAAATAAGCAATCTCTGTGTTCCAAAAATAGAAATAAACATTCACAAAAGAATAAAGTGCAACAGAGATTGTTACACATAAAAATACATAATAAGATTATACAGCAAGAAAAATTTGTATTAATAATTTTAATATATGCATTTTAAAGCAAGCAGATAACAATATATGTGGAAAAAAAAAAAACATCGATTGTTTAATATTTAATCGATACTTTTTCCAAATTTTTAAAAAGAAAACGTGATAAAGGCATTTAAAAAAAATTAGTATCACTATATATCTTAATAGTGGTATATATAAAGTATCCCGATAGAATAGTTTGTTTACTATCGAAGTATTTTTTTATCTACTGCTACTGTTATTTATTATTATTATTTTTTGGCAGAAATAAAGATTAAAGAACTTTAACATTTGATAACTTTTTTAAAAAAATAGATAGCATTATTTAAAGTCAATGTAAAAGTTCTCGATACTCACATTAGATGAGAGGCAAAACGAAAAATGATCCCATAGAAAAGAAAGTTGATGCTTTAACGGATATTTCTCAAGTAATCAAAATGATAATCGATATATTCTTTCAAACATGGTAAATAAAACCAATTAAAAGTACAGTTTTCAACAATTGAAACGAATTGTTTATAAATATACAAATCTATTTTTAAAACATTACAGAACAATCGCATAATGATATATTAATTATTACTTAATATTAATTTATTTCTTCAGAAATAGCAACGAAAAAATACTAACCAAAGAAAGAAGTACAAAATATATGTATATCTTTTTTTTATCCGTAACAGTATCACAATACACGAAGAAAATTAACAACCATTTTGACTTAATAGTTTGCTGCCAGATTTAAATAGAAAAGCAAATTAATCAAAAGATCCAATGATTAACTAGATTAATTTAAACCTTTTTTTATACATTATAGGTCTTTGTTATGTATTTTTTAAACACTATCCTTGATAAATATCTTTTAAATTAATTAAAAAGAGAAAATTTTGAGATTCTGCTATCTTTGATGCAGCTCCGCCAAACCTCAGTTTCTCGCCAAGTTAACAGTCGTCAAAAGGCGTTCACCATCGCCAAAGGCAACTCATCAAATCGGTTCGTTTTCTAACGTTTCTCCTCATTGGTATGTGGTTTTTTCCCCTCTTATTCTGTCTTTATTCCTTTTCTCTATTTGATTTCTTTGGTTCTATGCTATTATTTTGTTGTATAAAATGAGTAGCTAAATTCTAGAATTTTTTTTAGAACTTTTAGCTAAATTCTAGAATTCTTTTTTTTTTTTTTTCTTCTGTATTTTACTGTGTAGGCGCAGAATTGTTCGGGCTTTTAAGCTACGAGCGTTTCTCACTGCCTTTACTCAGTAAAGTGCATATTTGTTTTCTGTTTTAGTCCATAGTTTTTTAAATATTTGGTTTTGTTTATTTTATTCTATTATGGCTGTTGTCGAAGGAGTTTCGCTCTAATCAAACAGTACAATCATGTCTCTCTCCCCTGCTGACCAATCAACCAGTATGCTTCATTTGATTGACGTTAATACTAACCCGACAGCGTTTAACTTTATTCAAGAACTTGATCTACTTAATATTAGGATCAACAATTTTTTCATCATTCATTGAGTGCGAAAACCTCAATGATCCTCTGAACAATATTGAAAATTGCTTAAAAATTGAACCTCAAATACCTAATTTAGATCTTTTTATACAACTTACGCTTTCTAATATTACCAATAAAAACTTAAGGAAGCAAATGAGTCTCATCTTGGTAAAACTCAATGATTCAAACTACTCGGTAACTACTCCTACTAAAAGAAAAAACTTAAGGTCACACAAAAGCAAAGGAAAATTTAGCCAAACGGCGCAATACCAGTGGTCCCACTGTTATCAAGTTATCTTCCAAATTTGCTTGCCTTAACCCCGATCAAAATCTTGGTCCTAGTGATGCAGGCAACATACCTCCTGCTACAATTGAAGAAATTTCAAAAATGTTGATAAATTACATCTGGACGAAAACAGTATGGACACTGATCTCACTAATGACCACAATATTGGTTCTTCTTGTCCTGCAGCCCATACTACTAAATATGTTCCGCCAATTATAATTGACAACATACAAAATTTTACTGAAATTCTTAAGAATTTCAACCAGATTACAAATTCAAAGATTACGCCTTTCTGGAGACAAATTAAAAGTTTTTCCAACCACATCTGATGACTACAGATCCATACGGAAGCAAATTGATCACCTAAAACTTAAAAGTCGTACATTTGAACTGCCCCAAGAAAAGCAACTTAAAGTTGTAATTCGCGGACTGCCTTCACTTCTCCCAATTGATGTCATCATGCAGGAACGCCAAATTCTCAACTTTCATCCTGAATTCATCACTCCACTTCGTAATCGTGCTGGTACCGGCAATCTACCTCTGTACCTAATAGTTCTACCAAAAATTAACAAAACAAAAGAATTTTCGACCTATCCAACTTATATTACTTTAGGGTCAAAGTTGAACCACTCAGAAGAAAATCATCACCCAGCCAATGCTATAAATGTCAAGAATTTTATCATCATAGCAAATTCTGCACAAGAGACCATCGAGGCCTCAAATGCGCTGGACCTCATACCACCAAAGAATGCACCAAAAGGCCAGATGAAGCTCCCAAATGCGTCTTTTGCTCTGTAGAGCATACTGCAAATTTCTCGGGTTGTCCTAAAACCCTGCTAATTTCACTCCTGCGTCTCCCCGAAGATCAACGCTTGGACGGAGAGACTTAAAAAACAAGCACAATAAATGAAGTCTGAGAACTCCAACCAATTGTCTCTTCCCGCTCAACAGAAGGCTTCTCCAACTCTTCCTACCCAGACTTCTCACCATACTGCTTCTTCCAATACTCTGCAGGCTTCCACGGAAACGCCTCCAATTCCGCTCATTCTGTAACAATTAGTTGGGGTACTTTCAAATCTTTCTGTTTTAATAACTGCTCTTCAAAATCAACCAGTCAATAACATTCAATAGACAGACCAATAATTCTATCTTATTCGTGACTTGGAACTCCAATAGTCTTAAAGGAAAAATTAAAGAACTACAAAATTTTATATCTGAAAAGGCAGATGTAAAATTGCTCTGTCCTCATGTAATTGCTCTCCAAGGAACACATCTTCGGCCAGGCGATTCCTTCACAATTCCGAACTATATCATATATCGCTCCGATCGTCTTACCCACAGAGGAGGAGGCACGGCTATCTGCATTCATAAAAATATTAATCATCATCAAATTCATTTTACTACAACCAGCTTTGAAAACTCTGATATCGTTATTAATCTCAAGAATAACCTAAAAATTACTGTTGCTAGCATTTATCTCCCCCCCAATTGGTAGATTCCTCATACAAGATACAATAGCGAACTCCAATCAACAAGTACTTCTACTTGGTGACTTCAATTCCAAGCATCCTGCGTGGAATAATGGACGCAGCAACATAAATGGTTTTATTCTCTTCGAATGGACAAATCTTAATGCATTCAATGTTATTGCTCCTAATGATCCCCCATATTTCTGCCTTCATAATCCCTGCAATAGTACTCTTGACATCGCACTTCTTAAAAATTTAAACGTCGGGCCTGCTTCTTCTATCAACGATCTTTCCAGTGATCATAACCCTGTGATAGTTGATGTCTCTCATAATTCAATCATCTGCTCAATAGCATAATCCCAACTACCAATTGGAATATTTTTACTAAAATTTTCTCAAAGCATTCCTGGTAATCCAGTCATCTCCAATATTCAAGATATTGACAAAATAATTGATAAATTCAATTATGCTGTTACTTCTGCTATCAACCTTGCTAGCAAATCTAAAGGACTCAGTACACCACACCAAAAACTTCCTACTGAAATCACCTCTAAAATTGCAGAGAAAAACAAAATTCGAAAAATTATGGCAAGATACCAGGTTTCCTCCGTTCAAGCAATTCCTGAACAAACTTCAAAAAGAAATAAAGCTAATGATTCACAAATTAAAAAATGACAGAATGAATGAATTTTTATTAGGCCTAAATCCAGAAGATAATTCTCTCTTCAAAATTAACAAACATTTTACCAAAAATATCCCAAAATTCCTCCACTGGTTGTATCCTCAGGTCTTATATTCTCATCTTCTGTTAAAGCGAACTCTTTTGCTGAAAACCTTGAACTCTCCTTTTAAGAAAACACTGAACCTTGCGATTACTCACAAATTGAGCATGTTGAAAATACAGTAACTTCCTTTCTAACTGATCCTCAAAATTATCATAACAATATTTTTTTTTTCTCCATCTGGCATAATTAACTTAATCAAGAATTTCAACATTCGGAAATCTTCTGGACCTGACAACATTCCAAATAAAGCCTCAATGTGTCTCCCCCTTAATGCCATTACTCATCTTGCAAAAATCTACAACAGCTGTACTAAATATCACTATTTCCCTCCTATCTGGAAAAAAGCAAATATCATGTTCCCTAAACCTGACCAAGATAGGAAATTTCCTCAAAATTATCGGCCCATCAGTCTACTTAGCTGTGTAGGAAAACTTTACGAAAAACTCTTAGTGAAATATATTATTTCTTTTTGCGATAAAAATTCCATAATTCCAGCAAAACAATTTGGATTCCGTCAACATCACTCAACTTGTCATCAACTTCTACGTGTCACCAATATCATCACTGAAGACAAAAGGATATAACTATATATATATAACTATAAATTTTTTAGAGGAGGTGTCTTTCTAGATGTTTCTAAAAGCTTTCGATCGACTGTGGCATGATGGACTGATCTACAAAATGATCAAACTTCAATTTCCAACTTGGATCACACTTATCTTTACAAATTATCTTAAAAATAGAACCTTACAAGTTCGACTTCATAATGAATTCTCCACAATCAGACGTATTAGTGCTGGTACACCTCAAGGAAGCGTGCTCAGTCCTATTCTCTACAATATCTTTACCTACGACTTTCCTCAATGCACTAACATTTCCACTTGCCTATTTGCTGACGATTCTGCTGCTCTTGTCCAAGGTGCTTCTATTCTTTATGTCATCAATACTCTTCAAAATTTTTTGAATATTCTAGAGGATTAGCTAACTAAATGGCGCATCGCAATTAATGTCTCTAAATCTCAAGCCATCATTTTCCGAAAAGGACACGCCAGACAACCATATATTAATATCTCCCTTTTTGATCAACAAATTGAATGGGCAACTAATATTAAATATCTCGGCTTAATTATAGACAATAAACTTAGGTTTCGAGCTCATATTCAAAAAAATCAAAAAAAATGTTGGAAAAAATTTTATCTCACTCTACCACTCATTAATAAATTTTCTAAATTAACTTTGTTAAATAAACTTCTTCTCTACAAATAAGTTCTTAGGCCTATCCTCACCTATGCTGCCCCATATCTGGGGTCTAGCTGCACAATCTAACAAAAAAATCTGTACAAATTATTCAAAACAAACTTCTTCGTATCATCACTGGTGCACCCTGGTTTGTCTGAAACTCTACAATTCATCAAGATTTAAAAATTGATTCTATATTACTAAACTTTCTAGAAATTTCTTCAATACCATTGCTACTCACGAAAACCCTCTCATCAAAGCACAAACTATATTTATGCAATTGAATGGAATCGAAGCCTCAAACCACCATAATTTTCTGCTCACTTATCACTTTTTAGATATTTTACTTCAACGCATATTTACTGATCATAAATTTCTTGTTACGTTTCCATCACCGATGATTTACATTTTTCTTACTTTCTTCTTTTTTTTTTTCTCTCAAATCATACGATTACTGTTATCTATTTATCATGACTTTTCTTTCCTACTGCCTTCACATCTTATTCAACAATGATGACTAAAGCTCATCAATATTTTTTTTTTTTTTTTTTTTTTTTATGTGCCAAATAGTTATTTCAAGCATTTTCTACTTTTTTAATTTTGAAAAATTGATTCTCATTCTAATTATATAGTATTTTCTACTATCCAATCTTATTGCACTAAAGTAATAATTGTTTGGTTTTATAAAAAAAAAAAAAAGGTGGTTTGACAAAATATTTATATTTGCTAACAAAATCTTCGCCAAGCGCATGCGCATTTTCTATGTTTTGATCTGAGAAGTAAAGAAAGGCTGAACATGCGGGAAAACTGGTTTTTATATTTCTAGTTGAACGCTATCAGTGAGAATGAATTCTTTATGCTTAAATATCCCTTCTGACAAAATAAAAGAAAATCCAACGTGTCATTTAGTGCCTTGTAAAATAAATTACAATGGGTCTACAAATGTTTCTGATTATTTTACTCCATACATTCGGGAAGAGGAGAACCATTTGACATGTTCTTTAAGGTAACAGTTTCTGTTGATTAACAGAAAAGCACATGAAGATTAATTAAAAAATATTCATCCGATTCAAATTGTTAACATCTTTTCGTTTTATTCTGAACATGTATCTTTGTTATTATTTTATCATGGATTTGTTGTTATTCTATCATGGATAAGTTTGATGTAAATTTAAAGTTGTACATGCAGTACTGATAAGATATTGGCGACTGTATTTTCTTCCTTTTTTTTTTTTTTTTTTTTTTTTTCAGAAGTGTCGCTACAAGGTCAATAATTAAACTTGATAACCATATTATTTCAATTAAAAGTGATACTTTATTTTTGGTAGCCGTATTATAAAATAAAAGAATGTGAGAAATGACATATAGGAGAAAAAAAAAAAAATTGTTACTTGATCTTTTCCATCATTAGATTGATGAAAATCATGGAACATAAAAAATTATTTGGGAGATTTCCATACAAGGTGCCATATTAAAACTGACTCCAAGTCCGCGCCAAAAAGGGGGGAACTATCTGTTTATCGCCTTTCTTAGAGGTCGCCAATTGACAAAATTTGGCGAAAGAATCCAATTGTTTGAATTATAAATGATGATATTAACTAACACCCACACATAAATTTTTTTTTTTTTTTTCCTAAGGTGTAGTTCCAAATTTTGCATGCATTTTGAGAAAAATTTTAAATATTTTATAAAAATATCGGAAAACTTTGTTTTCAAGAAAATGTTTCTTTCTGTGTTTTTTTTTTTTTTTTTTAAATTATATGATCGATCCAATGTCTAGGAGAAAATCCCAAATCCAAGAAAATTGTGAGAATTATATAAAACTGTACTATTTGAATTAAGGATATTTTAAACTACCTAAATCACATAACTGACTTTCTAATGTGTTTTAACCTAATCTGCTATAATAAGACAGTATATAATTTAGTTTATAATTAAGCAATCGAAACAATTTTTATTAACTATTCATTCTAATCTTAAATTATTTGTCAAAGTAAACTTTTAACAAATTTCACTTCATAATTTTTCTTTAAGGGGCCATCCATTGAAAGGTCAGAAAATAAAAATCCCAAAGAGCTACATAGGTGTTGTTCTTAAAGATAACGAGAAGATGTCCCTGTCTGATAGCAATAAAGATTTTAAAAAGGTTGCAACCTTCAAAGAATTCACTGCTTGGAACTGGGATGTTTTACCTACTTCAGAAGACAAATTAGTCAAAGCCTTTCAGTGGATAGATATTGCTTCTGCCTTACATAAACCAGTTAGCAAATGTACAGATAGCAAAAAAGAAAAATCACAAGTTAAAAGAAAGCTTAATGATGTAGACTAAGATTCTATGTAAGAATCAGTTTAAATCTTTTCCAATTAAAAATTATTTTCTAATTATTTGTACATAATCTAATCATCAATCATATTATGCTTATGTCAACTGATCTTTTAAAATTTCTTTTACTTTAATAAAAATATATGCAGTATGTTATGTTTTAATGATGTATTTTTAAAAAAATGTGTTTGTAGCTAAAAGTTTTTGAAATTGTGCTTTTTATAACTGATAACTAACATAAATTGAAAAAAAATATACAAGTTATATGCAAGAATTAGCTTCATTTTAAATAATATTTTATTGAGAAAGGATTTTATTTTTAAATGAACTATTCCGACATTTTTATATTCAAAATTTATTTGTAAAAAAAAGGAAAACTACATTTTAATCAACAATTTATGGAGAAAAAAATACATCAAAGATAAAAAAATACTGGAAAATCTAAATACTAAAGGAAAACTACTACTACCATTTAATATTTTATTTTCAAATATATATCTGTGTGTGTTTTATGAGAAATTTTATTTTACAACTATTTAATGTAATTTAGCATTGCTTGGTTTGATTAAATATAAAATATGCCCGGCTTAGTGGCAACGCTTGCCTCTAATGAGCATTAGGGCGGAGGTTCAATCTTCTGGCGGCTTTGTTGTAGACAGTGTTTCAAAAAATGAGGATACTCGATGCCGTTTGTGATGTTCAGCATCTTGCCTCCTTAGTCGAACTGTTTCTGGGGAGTTTTCTGAATTTTCTTCCATACGATATGCAAATGGGGGGTATTTCTCCCTTAAAGTCCTCCTTCTTCAGCGACAAGTAGCCAAGTCAAATCTCTACCTACGGGTACTTCAGCACAACAGAAGCTGCCTCAGCCTCCTTCTATGAAACCACATGGGTTCTTGGACTTGATCTAGATGTTGCTGTCTACCAAGTGGGATAAGAAACAACAAATATAAAATATTACATTTTGTTAAATTTTAATGAAATGATTTTAAGTATTCTTAAAAAATATATTTTCTTAATTATTTAAGTATAGCTTCATCATTCTTGGAAATAAAGTATTTATTAAATAAATCTGTAATTATTATTTAAAATCTCCCTTCTTGCCTATTTCAATTTTGTAAAAAATTTATTAATTCATTTTTTTCCTCACTTTCTTTTTTAAATGTACATTTTCATGATATCTGAATTTAAAACGTGTTACATAAATGTACTTTAAATTAATTGCAATTAAAACAACTAAGCACTGGCTGTTTTAAAATAAATTGCAAAATGATATTAATGAATTATTTTTTATAACAATATTTCTATTGCCTTTTAAAGGTATTATAACAAAATACATACAATACATTGAAATTACCCTTTTTGTTTAAAAAAAATTTAAGAATTTTTTTGTAATTTTTGGCTGCATACCAGATGTAAAATAAATTCAGAGAAGAAAAATTGAATTTTTTAAGTGTCTTATGGTATTAAGAAAATACATCTCCAGACAAATTTCTTGCTATATATGACAGATAAAAAATTATATTGCTGTAATGGGAATAACCAAAATTATCAGTTTCATACAATTTTTGTTAAAAGAAAGTTGCTGTTCAAAAGATTTTTCAGCCACAAAATTATGCGAATAATTTTTTTTCTCTTTTAAGATAAGACAAAAATTTAATTTTGATAATTTTAGTTGCTAAGTTGCATATTTTCACTTAGAATCTGCCATAAATACCAGTCTGAATTTCTTTTCTTGTTGATTGTTTTAAAATAGGTAATTAATTATGAAACAAATTAAGATGACCACTAGTGTGAATGACATGTTTGTATATGTATTTAAATACAAAATTTAATTTTTAAAATCTTTTTGAATACATTAAAATGTAGTTATTATTAAACTAAATCATTAGGGCTCAGAAAAAAAAAAACTATACATGTTTCAGGTAACACATTTGCCACTACTAGCAGTTTTAATATGCATTTAAATGCATTTCATTATTTTGCTTAATTAGTTAGATATTTTCGTAGTGGTTCGGAATCCACTTTAAACTATTGGTCCCAATCTAACATGATTGTAGAGCATTATGTCCATAGCATATCTTTTAAGCTATACATGGCCCTTGGATATTGTTAAATGAGTAACAGTGGTGCATCCCTTACTTATGGCATGAAGATTAACTCTCTCTGTATTGCCAGCTACATTAGAACAACAATAGTTAGATATTTTCTTCATATGTTAGCAGATATGGATTAGGGTGTTTTTTGTTCTATCAAAAGACATATATTCATTACATTAAATCAAGTTTCAGAACTTATTCTCATGTAATAATGCTACCCTATTCTTATGCTTCTCATTATTAAATTATTCATATGATGGTATTTCGGTGTGTGTTTTTTTCTCTCCCACCTAACAGCTACATCAAATAATGTTTAGAATATTGAACAAAAAAAAAAAAATAATAATTTACTTACAATGTATTTTCAATGTAAGGAAAATTAATAAAATCTTAATTAACCTATAATAAAAAAATCATAATTGTTAATGAAGTTTGTTATCCTAATTTTACAATTATTTCAAAAAAAAAAAGAAAAAGTGTAACATCAGAAAATATATTCAGAAAATAAAATATAAATTCAGGACTTAATATTTTTTTAGGTTTTACATTATTAAAGCAGAAAAGTCACATTTTCACAAGCAAATTATGTTGAAAGACATTGATATTTTTAATATGTCTCGATTAAAAATTTGACATACTTCTACAACTAAACTAAATCTATTATCTGTAACATTGGCAAAGAGAATAGTGTAAAAATTATAATAAGTTGCTTGTACTTGTATGCAAATGCTTCTAAGTCTTAATTTTTGTCTTTCAAAAAAATGCAAATAATGTATTTGTAACATACACTAATTGTGAAGGGTCATTGTCAATCTTGAAACTTATAATAGCCATCATAAGTTTATTTTTCTTATTTGAATGTGTTAACAATAAGAATCCCTTATCTAAGCCTTCTGCAAGTTATTTAGCAAAAGAAAAACTGCAGTAAGTCATTTGAATATGGAATAATTTTTAATACAATCATTCTATGCAAGGGTTTATCACTCTACGGTCATCTTGTGCAGACAAGGGTTAAACAGACCAGGAAATACAGTTTAAAAGTGGATTCAAACCTGAAGCCTGTGGTATCAAAAGACCAGAGGGCTAGCGACATGAGACAAGGCAGGAGAAATAAAAATTTAATATGAAATTAAATGCAATAAAAGCAAGGAATAAAAGTTTAGGGAGGAATTTTATGTCAGAAGAAAACACTCATTTTAACTTTTATGCAAAGAAAATGTTTTCCTTATATTAACACGCTATTGAAATGCAGGTTGCGTCCTTTTAATAAGATTAATGATCCATACTTTATATAGTTTTAAATGGAATCATTTCAGGGTTTTTGATAAATTTCATATTTTTATTTTCTACACATTTCCAAATTTCTCAGTTGTATATGAAACTAATATAAGTAACAGTTGTTAAAGACTTGAGAATGTAAATAAATAAATCCATTTATTTGCAAAGCATTTATTATATGATGATACATTTAGTTAGATACAAACATAATATAAAATAATGATACAATAAAATAAGAAACTCAAATTTTGTAAAGAACAATAGTATATTATTTCATATTTACATACTACTACATGCAAGCAATTTCATGTTAAAAAAAAAGAAATAATTTACATCTTCACATATATCATGGTAAAGAAATGTCAATATATGTTAAATTACAATATATATATATATATAAAGAGAGTTTTTTTTTTTTTTTTTTCCTTTTGTTACAATTACGAGGTGAATAACATGAATGTCCAATATCAATTTTTTTTTTTTTTTCATACCAATTAATTGATGGACCAGCAAGCTTGTGCATTGAAATAGTTCTTACGCAATCAAAAAACTATATTAATACATCATTGCTTATACTAACAATAAGTATAAAGTAATATTGGTACATTTTAAATAGAAGATCACAATCACTACAGAGCATACCAATATGGAAAGATATCTGTATATATATATATATGAAGTGTTTATGATATACTTGTATAATTATTTTACAGAAAGAATTTTAAACATCATGATATACTTTTAATAAAATTACCAAACTCATGTGTTACTATGACAGGTTTAATGAGAAGATATAAATTCAGAAAAAATTAACAATTAGTTGTACATATGATAAATGATTAATTTTATCAGGAAGAAGAAAAAAAGCCTATGAACAAATGTTAACAATAGACAAAGCAGAAAAAAAAAAATTATACATATTCAGATACATATAATTAAATAAAAATTCTCAATTTTGAAATAATTAACTACATGTATAACAGGGTTATTAATTTTAGATTTTTTTTCTCCCAATTTTATTAATTCTTATTTTTTTAATTATTTTTTACTAAATTAACAGAAGAAAAATTCAATTGATTCCAAGTTGATAACTATATTTACATATATATTAATGACAGATGGGTAATAAAAATGACCTAGTTTCTGTTCTCAAAATATTTATTTTTTATGGAATAGCAAAGGATTCGCTCGTTTAAATTCTGGCAATAATAGAAATTATCTGAAATCTTTTTATCTCAAATGAATTGTTTAAATTATAGATAAGTACTATGAAAATATTTTATGTTTACCCTAGATAGATAATTATTTTTGTTTCAAATAACACACAAGACTTGTTTTTAAAACATATACATATATATTCTAAAAAATTTCACATCAATTTATTTTGATACTAAAATGGATAAAATATAGTAATAAATTCAAACTGAAACATTTTTATTTTCTAAATATTGAGACTTATATTAAAGAGAAAGCTTTTTTTTATAGCAGTTTTAAGAAAATGTATTCACAACACAATTAGAGAGTGAAGATAACAAGATTGAAATTCCTTTAAATTTGGATAACTGGCCACTACTACAAAAATCAAATAAATTGTCACTATTAAAACCTGTATTAACAACAACAAATAAAAAAAAACACTAAAGTATTATATCTTTAGTGTTTTTTATTTGTTGTTGTTTAGAACTTTATTATATTACAAGTTCTTATTTTTGGCAATTTTTTCCTAGTA
Source organism: Caerostris extrusa (assembly GCA_021605095.1). Lineage (NCBI taxonomy): Eukaryota > Metazoa > Arthropoda > Arachnida > Araneae > Araneidae > Caerostris > Caerostris extrusa. The sequence continues at coordinate 170,449 of BPLR01007255.1, forward strand.
AAATTACATCTTAATGTATTTCATTATACTTACCTTCAGTAACAGAAAATAATTTTAATACTAAATGTTAAATTAATCTATACTCTTTTCATTACTCATTGATTATTAAACTCTCGGAATTTAATGGTATTTAAATCAGAAAGATAATTAATATTGAGCAACATTAATGCAAATAAAAATTATGCAGGTTGACTGGAAAAAATAAATTTATACAAGGTCATAAAGACTAAACATTTTAAAGGACTTTTCTTTTTTTTTTTTTTTTTTTTTTTAAGATTAATTATAAAAATTGGGTACTCTAGTATTATTACAGCCCCTGAAATAAATTGACAATGCACATTGCAAACAAGAGTCATAAGAAAACTTGGCAATCATCTTCTTGGCCAGAAGAACTAATAACAAGGAAATACTAAAACTTTTTTTAAATAGTTAGAAAAAATTACAAATAATAAAAGTGATATAATGAATAAAATTCAACTAAAAATTACGGTGAAAGGGAACAATATAAAATAAATTATTAAAATAGTTAATAAAAATATATCCGTTTTACTAATATACATTTGTTTTACTAATTGCTAGTTACAAATGCTAGATTTAATTAACTTTAAAATATTGCTTTTTGTTTTAGAATGAAGCAATATAATAAAATCGAGCAAATTTAGAATATTAAATCCATATCTCCTATTCAAATTTCTACAACTCCTACTTTCATTCATTCAATTACTAAATTTTAAATGAACAAAACTAAAATATTTTAAGGTACATTTAACTAATTATCAATCAGTTTAGTTATGATTGTGCTTAACTAAAGAAAAAGCAATAAAATGAAAAATTTAACATTAATTCACTGCTATGCTGCATTATTGTTATCAGCAAACAAGAATTTTTACATTTGTTAAAATCTTCCAATAATGAGCATCTCTTGTAGCTTACTTTATTAGCCCCTTCTATTTTGTATCAGAGAATGCTAATATAAGATTAAACAGTTCAATATTAGATAAATAATTAGAGATGCAATGAAATAATTCAGGGTCTAGAAAGATTTTTCCTTTGTTTTTTGCATAATCTGCAGATTCCATCAATTTATTTTTTAATAAGCTTTTTTCAAGTCTGCTAATAATAACAGAAACCAATATACGATAATAAATTGGATATTCTTTTTTACCGAACACTTCAATTAAATAATTGAGAGAATGCTGAACAAGTGGACTTTCACTCAAGGTGTTTAAACTACTTAATAATTTAACAAAAAATTGATAAAAAGAAACACTTTTATCTAGGGTTTTAGATTTCATACGATGAATTTCAGCACAACACTCTTCAGCATAGTTAAACACTTGAGGAACAACATTAGCTTTTAGGACTCTATGACGAGTTTTGTATAGTCCTTTCTTTAATACATCATATTTGATTAAAATTTTTGCTGATGTTAAGAAACGTTTAGCACCGGTCCTGCCGAATACTTTAATGACATTTGTCTTGCAATATTCTAAAGCAATCTGCAGTGCTGAAATTCTTCGACGATTCAAAAGATCCATATCTGCTCCAAATTGTATAAGAACTTCAATTACTTTGGATTCACCACAGATTGCAGCTAAATGGAGAGGGGTGTTCAGTTCTTTATTTTTACAATTAATAGTTGAGCAAACACGAATAAGGGGTTTAATGACCTTTGGCTTACCAAAGACTGCAGCTAAATGTAAAAGAGAATTGCCATCCATATTACTGGGATCAACTTTCCAACCAGAAGAAGCAACAGATGCTAATTCATCAGAATTACCACTGATTACAGCTTTTTGTAAAAACAATGGCCATTTCTCCATTTTACAATTAGTAACATAACAACGAACCAGATTTCGAAGAGCCATGCACTTATCAATTTCTGAACCACTATGAGATGTCAGCACAGAATGAACACAGTCATGAAAATGTTGTTGTATAGTCTCTATTACATTTGGATGCTCAGCATTTGATGGTGCAGCATTTACAGGTGTAGCTGGTATAAAACTGGAATTGGGTGCAAATGGACTGGTAGACGACGATGGAAAAAATTCACCAGATGACGAATTAGTGAATGGAGGACAGAATGGAAGATTAAGTTCAGAAAAATCAAGAAATATAGTAGAGCCAGAATACGTCAATGATGAAGTTGTACAACTAACTGGAGGTAAAGTCTGAGAATGTTCTTCTGACTCATGATTGGCATTTGCAGTTGGTTGAGAATGACTCGTAAAAGAATCGCCAAAAGCTGTAGACAGAGTGGGCGCTCTGGTTACAGACACATCATAAAATTTAGAATACTTTGCCTTTGTTGAAGACATACTAAATGTTGCAGACCAATTTTCTTTTGTTGAAGACGCACTAAATGTTGCAGACGGATTTTCTTTTGTTGAAGATGCACTAAATGAAGTAGAAGAATTTGATTTTTTCGGTAACATACAAAAACGTACCAGGATCTGTTTTGAATAAAGATGCAGTAAATGAACTAGAAGGATCTTTTTTGAATAAAGATCCACTAAATGAACTAAAGGATTTATTTTGGTTGAAGATGCACTAAATGTATTAGAAGGATTTGTTTTGGTTGAAGATGCACTAAACATATTGAAAGAATTTGCTTTGGTTGGATAAGGAATAAATGTAGAATTTTCTTTGGTTGGATAAGGAATAAATGTAGAATTTGCTTTGGTTGAAGATGTACTAAATGTATTAGAAGAATTTGCTTTGGTTGAAGATGCACTAAACGTATTACAAGAATTTGCTTTTAGGTGGATAAGGAATAAACGTAGAATTTGCTTTGGTTAAAGATGTACTAAATGTAGAATTTACTTTATTTAAAGATGTATATGTAGAATTTGCTTTGGGTAAAGGTGCAGTACATGTAGGATTTAGTTCAGATGTGCTAAAATATAGATGTATTTGGTTTTCTTGCAAATGCACTATATATTTTATAGCTTACTTGGACTGAAGGTATGCCAAAACATTCTTTTGATCGACTTGCACATAAATAACAGAATTTGCTTTTTTGTTGTAGGGTTAACATTTGTAACAGATTGAGAATTGCTTGTTGCTGTAGAATTATGATTAATTTCAAAATGAGGATTTCTTGTTCTACTAGAATTTGAATTTACTGCATTACTTGAAGAATTACAATGTTCTGGATTGGTCTTGTTTGTAACAGTAGTATCATCTGATGCTATTATTACATTAGAATTAGAATCAACATTACAAAGTTCCAAAATTGATTCAAAAGGAAATCCAAAGCATTCATATCTACCTCAGTATTTGTTACATGAAATTCAGGATCATTTCCTGAATGATTTGGCATATTAGATACTTGAGTATTTTTAATATGACACTCAAATGGAACGGAGTCACTGGATGAAGGATTAGCAGATTGAGTATAATGAAACTCCTCGGTATCTGACCTACACAGCCTAGTAGGAAAAAACTTCATTCTTTTAGCTGGCATTCCTTTGTTTTGTTTTTCAATAAGTATACTGATAATATGTGGCTTACCATGAATTGCAGCTATATGAAGAGGCTCCAATTTATTATTATTAGAAATATTAATCTTTGCTCCAGATGCCATCAACAGTTTAACTATGTCGTATCTATCATAAATTGCAGCTAAGTGTAAAGGTGTATTTCCTTCTAAATTACTAAAATTAACTAATGCCTTGTGGCTAATAAGTGTTTGGGCTATATCTACATTTCCATTAATTACAGCTTGATGCAAAGGTGTGTTACCAAATTTGTTAGGTTTATTTACATCAGATTTATATTCGATGAGTGTCTGAACAACGCTTAATTTGTCATGAACCACAGCAAATTGTAAAGGAGTATTCCCTTCTATATCAGTACAGTCAATATCTGCACCCAGACAAACAAGAAGTTTAATGGTACTTAATTTTCCACTCTTTACAGCAAGATGCAAGGATTTTTCTCCTTTATTGTTACAACAATTTATAAATGCTTGATAATTCTTAATGAGTATTTCAATTACAGCTGGCTTGTCATAGATAACTGCCATGTGCAGTGCAGTATTTCCATCCTTGTTGACACAATTGACATTTGCTTCCCAGGCGACAAGAGTTTTAATTGCAGCTAATTTGCCATGAATTGCGGCTATATGTAAAGGAGTGTTCCCTTTATTGTTACGACAGTTAATGAAACTTCTGTTACGCAACAGAATTTCAATTATGTGTGGTTTTCCTTGCATTGCAGCTATGTGAAGAGGAGTATTTCCTTCGCTATTAAGTAATTCTATATCAGCACGATGTTTTATTAATTCAAGGATTACTTGAGGATTACCTTTGAGCACTGCCAAATGGAAAGGAGAATTTCCATTCGCATTAATGGCATTAGGATCAGCTCCATAACATAATACTTCACGTAATATTTCCAGTTTTTCAGAACAATTTTGAACAGCATAATGCAACGGCGAGTTAAGATAGCAGTCCTTATAATTCACATCAATCAACTTTACGAATGAGTAGTTTTTTTTCACAATATTAGTGTTACAATTTCGATTGCGAAGATTATATATGAGTAGTTCATTTATATTCCTAAAATTGGAACTTCTAAAATCCAACGCCATTTCTTGAGAAAATATTTATCTTCAAAATTAATATGTTACTTAAATTATTTCATAAAAGTAAACGTAGAATAATAACAAAACGTCAATCAAAATATGAAGAGATAAGAAGACGCTTTAATGGAGGACATGTGATAATTATCAAATAATCTCTCACTGTAACCAATCCAACGAAAAAAATCTTAATAAAAAAAATAATAAATAACTGTACACTAAATCATGAAAATAATATTTGAAAGATTAATTAATTAATTAACCTGAAGCAATTTTTTATTTGAATTCCTGATTTTCATTAGTATTCTGTTGAAGAGCTTTAAAAGGGAAATCGAATTTTTTGTTGGTTAATCTTTTATAGAAACTTATTATTCTTCCTGAGTTTCAGAAAAGAAATTAAAAAAAAAAAACTTACGAACATTTCAAATTTTTAATTCAGTATAATTCAAGATAGGAAATTTCCTCAAAATTATGGGCCCATCAGTCTCCTTAGCTGTGTAGGAAACTTTACGAAAAACTCTTAGTGAGACATATTACTTCTTTTGCGATAAAAATTCATAATTCCAGCAGAACAATTTGGATTTCGTCAACATCACTCAACTTGTCATCAACTTCTACGTGTCACCAATATCATCACTGAAGGATATAACTATAAATTTTTTACAGGAGGTGTCTTTCTAGATGTCAAAAGCTTTCGATCGACTGTGGCACAATGGACAGATCTACAAAAATGATCAAACTTCAATTTCCAACTTGGATCACACTTATCATTACAAATTATCTTAAAAATAGAACCTTTCAAGTTCGACTTCATAATGAATTCTCCAAAATCGGTCGTATTTGTGCTGGTACACCTCAAAGGAAGCGTGCTAAGTCCTATTCTACAATATCTTTACCTATGACTTTCCTCAGTGCACTAACATTTCCACTTGCCTATTTGCTGACGATTCTGCTGCTCTTGCCCAAGGTGCTTCTATTCTATATGTCATCAATACTCTTCAAAATTTTCTGAATATCTAGAAGATTGGCTAACTAAATGGCGCATCACTAATTAATGTCTCTAAATCTCAAGCTATCATTTTCCGAAAAGGACACGCCAGACAACCATATATTAATCTCTCCCTTTTTGATCAACAAATTGAATGGGTGGCTAATATTAAAATATCTCGGCAATTATAGACAATAAACTTACGTTTCGAGCTCATATTCAAAAATCAAAGAAAAATGTTGGAAAAATTTTATCTCACTCTACCACTCATTAATAAATTTTCTAAATTAACTTTGTCAAACAAACTTCTTCTCTACAAACAAGTTCTCAGGCCTATCCTTACCTATGCTGCCCAAATCTGGGGTCTAGCTGCACAATCTAATAAGAAATCTGTACAAATTATTCAAAACAAACTTCTTCGTATTATCACTGGAGCACCCTGGTTTATCCGCAACTCTACAATTCATCAAGATTTAAAAATTGACTCTATTGACAACTATATTACTAAACTTTCTAGAAATTTTCTTCAATACCATTGCTACTCACGAAAATCCTCTCATCAAGGCACAAACTATATTTACGCAATTGAATGGAAAATACAAGTATCCTTTCTCTACTTCTAAATGGAATCGAAGCCTCAAACCATCATAATTTTCCTGCTCACTTATCGCTTTTTAGATATTTTACTTCAAGCATATTTACTGATCATAAATTTCTTGTTACGTTTCCATACCGATAATTTACATTTTTCTTACTTTCTTCTTTTATTCTCTCATCATACGATTACTATTATCTATTTATCATGACTTTTCTTTCCTACTGCCTTCACATACCATTGAGTAGATGAACGCTTCGCGTTCAGGCACTCGACATCTTTATTCAACAATGAGTGAATTCAGTATAATTAAGTGGAACAAATTTTCTATAAAAACTTACAAGTCTAAAAAATAAATTCTATAAATCTCGGTGAAGTCTGATAACGCACATTTTAAAAGATTTAAATAAATTTCTCAATGAATAAAATTAATTGGTTCCTCTGTTTATTTATTTACTCTTCTGTAAAGACAATTGCCAACTTCCGCCTATCGGTAGGATTAGAGATTCAGAATCTTTATTCTGAGGCTTCATTTGTTGTGCTTGTTTTTTAAGTCTCTCTGTCCAAAAGTTGACCTTCGGGGGCAGGAGCAGGGAGTGAAATTAGCAGGATTTTTAAGGACAACTCGAGAACTTTGTAATATGCTTTCCGCAAAGGGGCATTTGGGAGCTTCATCTGGCTTTTGGGTGCATTCTTTGGTGGCATGAAATCAACGTATTTGAGGCATCGAGGGTCTCTTTTACAGAATTTACTATGATGATAGAATTCTTGACATTTATCGCATTGGTTGGGTCCTGGTTTTCTTCTGAGTGTGGTTCAGCCTTGACCCTAAAATAATATAAGGCGTATAGGTCGAAAATTCTTTTGTTTTGTCCATTTTCGGTAGGACAATTAGGTATACAGGTAGACGGCTGGAGCCAGCACGATTACGTGATAAATTCAGGACGAAAGTTGCGAATTTTGAGTTCCTGCATGATAACATCAGTTGGGAGATATGTAGGCAGTCCGCGAATTACAACATTAAGTTGCTTTTCTTGTGGCTATTCAAATGTATCACTTTTAAATTTCAGGTGATCAATTTGCTTGCGTATGGATCTGTAGTCATCTGGTGTGGTTGGAAAAACTTTTAGTTTGCCTCCAGATAGGCGTCCATCAATTTTTAAATTTGTAATCTGGTTGAAGATTTCAAGAATTTTAGTAGAATTTTGAATATTGTCAATTATTATTGGAGGAACATATTTAGTAGTATAGGGTGCAGGACAGCAGCTCACGCCAATTATTAACGTATTAATTTAACGTATTGTGAATAACATTTAAAACATTTAATTTATTCAAATTATTTCTGTATCATTATTTGTAATAATTCAAAAATCCTCACTAAGTATTTTAGACCCTTAACAATAATTGGTAAAAATAAATATATAGTTATATTATTGTTTTCTCATCAGTTATGAAAGATTTTCGAAAAAAAATACTATGAAAAATAATAACTATATAATAAGATATAACATTGGACTTACTTTTCTAGACATTCACATTTTTATAAATTCTCCAGAAAGTACAAATAATTGCTGCATAAAATTAATAATAAGCTCTTTTGGGATGAGGTGACAATACTTTCTTGTTCTAATGCAGCTGGCAACCGCTTAGACAATTGACTTCGATACCTTAAGGCAAGTGCTGCACCGACATTACCCAGGACGTGCGTGTAACTTGAAGATAAGTTACGGACGCGGGTAACAATACCTCTGCAACGCTCTACGAACATGTTAGACCGGGACCTACAATTTAAAGTGAATTCCGAACCCCTACAAACATCCATCGCGCCGCCGGGATTCGAACTCGAAACCTGTGGTATCGAGCGCCAGACCGCTAGCCACTCGGCCATTCAGGCCCTGATGCGACAATATAATATATGTATTATAACGTGAAACAAATGAGGCTGGATAATTAGAATTCGCCATACTGCATATGAGATACAAATGTAAGTCAAATTACATAAGTTATCTCAGCCTAACTGCCATTTATAGTGTTCTATAGTAATTTATGTATGTAACGTGCATATAATACGATTGGTTCAAATTCGCCAGCGTCATTTGCTGAAATTATTTCTTTCAGAACAAAAGATGATGTCGATTGTGGCAATATGTGCAACCATTTGTCTGGTGGGGTTTCCCTTAATTTCTCTTCTATATTGGCATACTATTCAAAAAGTCTTCGAGGAAGACAATGTTGTCCCTTCATCGCATGTTGGTGGGCTATGCCTGGTTCCCTGCGAGTGGAATACAAGGCCCAATTATGTTTAGCAACAATTATATAATTCGTTGTGTGCAAAAATTGATAAACGGCAAATCGGACGGATTCAAATAGAGAGTGGCCCAATATGAGAGGAGGGTATTTTCGGAATGGTTTCAATTGCGCTAATAAAATTTTAGTTTTCAGTAATTAAAATTCAAAATTACATAATATTAAAGGAAGAAGTAGTTGAAAATATTCCATATTAACTAATAAATTTTTTCCTTTTAAAACTGCTTGGCCGCGTATAAATGATTAGTATCCCTATCAATAATACATCTGTCTGTTTCTGTCTTTAAGCCAGATGGGTGTGTGAGTGTAATTCAGCCCTCGATGGTTTTTAAAAAGGCATCACAAAAACCATTATCAATTTGTTTTCCATTATCTTTAATGAACACTATCGATACCACACTATTTACAAAAAAAAAAAAAAGCAAAAATAATATAACTTTAATATAAAATTTGACATCATATCGTCTCATAACAAGCAATCGTTACGTTTCCTATGTCTTCTTCTTTTTTTAAAACGAGGAGGATCATTTGATCTTTATTTTTAGCAACCGCCAGGAGTTTTCATCTATGGATGCTATTCAAATCGAATAAAATCTTAAAAAATTTAGCAATCATTGGCTCAGGAACTCTAAAGCAGAAGAAATTACAACTGTAAATATGACATACACTGAAATATAGCAGATAAAATTAAAAATATTTTATGGCTAAAACTTTTTTTTTTTTTTTTTATTAAAAAGAATAAATTGCATTGAAACCTTATTTAAAAAGCCTCATTCATATTATTAAAAAATAAAAGACTAGTTATTCAACGATTATTTAAAAAAATAGTATAAAACATGTTTAAAAGAATATAACATGTATGAGAAAATATTTTATTATATCAGCAGTGGTAATAGTTACATTAGACCAGGGGTGGGCAAACATTTTTGGTCGCAGGCCAAAAATGGAAAAAAAAAAAGTTTGGCGGACCAAGATAAATTTTTCTAAAATTTTAAAAACAATAGACAAGTATTACAATTTAAATATGTTAATGAGATGAATGAAATTTCGATTTCATTTTTAAAAGTTCTTATAATGAGGTTCGAAGTGAGATGTGTACTGATTCTAAGGTTATTCTTTGAAGACTGCCACAGCTACATTGCAGAGGAGACACACTGGTTTATCTTTTACAACTGTAAAAAAATATTTCCAGGTCCATTCATCATTAAAAAGCACGACACTCTGAATCAACTTTACTTTTTTTTTTAGTAGCCATTTTGGGGTTGAAATATTTTACGAATAACCCAAACAAGCACTACGCTAAGCTATTCTTTTAATATTCACGACTATTCACAATGATGCAATCAATAATATTAGAACTCGCGCCCAAAGAAAAAGCCGCTGGCTGGAGCTTAAAATGCGCAGTCTGCCACATGTGAGGTCCATTTCACCTATATTGAGTCCCATATGTTTCCCTCGAGAATGAGATAAACGCTTGTTGGAGCCAATATACAACTTATAACTAAAAAAGAACTTCCGCTTTTTTACAATTAAAAGCCGTCTGGTGCTTGCTTATTTCCTTCGATTTGTGTTTTTGTGAACGAAAATAGAGAAAGTAAAAAGATCATCAGTCTTTTTTGAAAAAAAGGAAAAAAATAATATTTTTAATCGAAGTAGAAAAGGAGATGGATATATAATATATAATTTTTTTTAATTTGCTCGGACCGGCAAATTAAAATTCTACCCACGGGCCGGATAGAATCTTCCGGGAGTGGGCCGGAGTTGGCTCGCTGGCCGTAGTTTGCCCATCCGTAGTTTGACCCTACATCGATTTTTGCAACCTTGTCTTAAGACTCACCTTTTACTAATTACACATGAAGCCAATAATTTAGGTTTCAATTTCAGACCGACGGTAACTATGTTCATTAGATTTCTTCTAAATCATCGACTTGGTATTAAAGAGCTTTTTCATTTTCTTGTCGTATTTCTTTGTTTTCAGTCTGGGTTTTTTGAACGTTCGCTTTAACTATTTGTCTGATAATCATTTCTAATGATATGATTTAATTTTTTTTTGCCTCATGTTTTGAGTTGGCTAATGGGTGTGTATGTTGTCACACACCTGTCTAAATATTTGTGCGCCTCATTCCCGATGTGGTGCGTATCAATCAATGCATGTTATTTGTTTTAATACTTAGTGCAAAAATTTGTTAAAAAAAAAAATAAGGCACCTAAAATAATTATCTAAGTCGGACGGAGAATGTGGATGCTGATTTCCCTTAGTTGCTGTTTTTCCATTCAGTGTTAGTTTTATTTGAGGGACCTTCACTTATGCTCGATCTGTCCTAAACATTACGATAAAATCATTTCCATATTGGTCATTCGACTGATCTCTTCGTAAAGCGGAATGCTCTACGCTTGCTTTTGTTAATATCGCAATTGATATACGTTATTGCTGTACATGTTTATGTACTACACGAATAAGTAGTCAAAATTACACCATACATTCAATTACGGTGGGGCCTGATGGCAGAGTGGCTAGCGCTCTGGCGCTCGGTACCAGGTATCAAGGGTTCAAATCGCGGCGTTGCCATGGGTATTTGTAGTGGTTCGAATCCACTTTTAAACCCTAGGTCCCGGTACTAATAGATCGTAGAGCGTTGCGGGGCCATTGTTACTCCGCGCCCGTGGCGTATCTTCAAGCACACGTGCCCCCTGGGTGGTGCAAAGTGAGTAACGTCGAGGGGGCAGCCCTTATGGCATAAAAGATCACGGTCTATTTGCCAGCTGCATTGAAAAAACATTCAATTACTTTTTCGCCTCTTGCCTTCAGCAACGTTAAAAATTTACTTGTTCATTTTTAGCCATTTTGAAATGAAAACATTAGTACAAGTTTTAAATTAGTGCTTGTGTAAATTTTACTTAAAATATTAAGTTATTCGAGCAAATAGATAAACAATGCTTAAAATATGTCGCCAATGTTTTTGAAACTGTCAAAAAAGGATACATTATTAGTTTGGCAGCGATGAAAACGATTTGTTTTTAAATTATCGTCTGCTTTATTACATTTAACAACACATTTGAATTGTCTTCAAAGCGTAAGATCGCCGTAGGTGTTTAGTGCATAAATAATTTTAATTCCGTTTTTTATACTATGACTTTTCCGTTATAATTCTGAAAATAGGATTCCAACAAAGTAATTTTAAATATTATCTATATTTTTTTTTTATTCTTTACCTGTCTCTGTTAACTTCACTGACTATACAAACTCCT
>BPLR01007256.1:0-49426 GCA_021605095.1 Caerostris extrusa
CATATTATAGTTAAATTACATTGTAATAGAAAATACATACATAAAAATATTCATTTTTACATATATAATTGAAATGCTAATTATGGTGAATTCTTTGTAGTTACTGAAAATAATAATAGAAATTTTGGATTCACTACGGACTACGAAAAAAATTAATACTTCTACGAAAATTAAGATACGATTTTTTATTTTTGCTTTTCCTATTTTACGTATTTAAAAAAAAAAAAAAATTCGTCAATTTCGAAAAAATTGAGCAAGCTTCGGGTTAGCGATTTCTGTAAGCTGCACTATTCAAAATCTTAAGAAATGAATTTATTTAAGTTACCTTAAAAAATCGTAAAATGAAACATATTATAAGATGCATTAAATATTGTTATAAAGGTACTTGACGGAAAAAAGTTGTTTGCATTAATAGGAAGCAAATTTAATATTATCATATCTTGCTTCATTATACTCTTTGATTCACAGTGTGGGAGGAACAATCACAAAATAGTATCTAAGGGTTCGCATTTTTCTCCTCGAACTCAAAAACAGCTTACATATCTATAATATCCTTATTAGTATACAGATGAAGATTTTTAGTTTAGAATACCTCTTCAGTTCGGAAGTTTGTTTAAATGTTTGTATGTATGCATGTACGATGTATATGTATATGTATATGTATGTATTTACTACTGTGCCCAAAAGTAAGACCAATTTTTTTTTTTTTCAACAACTCTTTATTTATTATTCCAAATTAATTTAAAAAAATTAAATTATAAAAAAATTGAAATTCCAGAAGCCCGGAAAATTTAATTTCAAAATCGGTTTTACTATTTGAACACAGTAGTATGTATGCACGATATGTGTTGTTGTTGTTTCTTATCCCACTTGGCTGGCCAGCCCACGAGCCCATACGTACTCATGATTGAAGGAAGGAAGCAGCTTCTGTTGTGATGGAGCACCCGTAGGTAGAAGTCTGACTTTGGCTCCGTGACGCTCTTACAATCATAGGAGACCGGGACCTACGGCTTAAAGTGGATTCCGAACCACTACAAACATCCATTGCACCGCCGGGATTCGAACCCGAAACCTGTGGCACCGAGCGCCAGACACTCGGCCATTCAGGTCCCAAATTTGTGAATGTAAACTGTAACGGTAATAAAATGGTTACATATAATATATCAAGACGCCCTATTGATGCTTGAATTCAAAAGGTGATCTAACGAGAACCGGTATATTCAGCATGGTATGGCCGTTGCGCACATAAAATATATGTATGTTTGGGGGCATCTGAAGCTAAAACTAATGAACAGAATGAAATCAGAATTTATGTATAGTGTATGTACATGGGAAATGATATATATATATATATATATATATATATATATATATATATATATATATATATATATATACTACTGCGTGATACTACTGTTTATATATACATATACTATAATATACATATACTATAAACTACACATATACTACTACATACTACTACTATGTTTATATACATATACTACTGTGATATTTTTAAACGTATTCATCATTCCGACTTTCCTGTTCTTTTTCTTATATTACTGTATCCAAAAAGCAAGACCAATTTTCAATTTAAAATTCCCGGTGCTTATGGAATTTCAATTTTGTTTTTCTTTTTTAGATTGCTGGCACTGTCCTTGGCATCTGTGGGAAATTTGTGTTCATTAGTGGCTTTCATTAGTGTTTGAGTTACGCTTGGCTTTGTGAGACTCTAAAACTGATTCCGGCGATTTTTGAAATGTCTGAATTAATTGAGCAAAGAACTTGCATTACATTTTGTTTTGCGGAAACATATAGAATGTTGCAGAAGGCATTCGGTGAACATCCTATATCAGAAAGAAATGTTTAGAACTGGTCAAAGAAGGCAGAGAACGCGTTGAAGACGAAGAACCCTCTGGTGGACCATCAACCTCAACCGACGAAGCTCATGTTAAAAAAATTAAAGATTTGGTGCTAGCAAACCGTCGAATTACAATTAGAGACCTTGCTGATGATGTTGGAATTTCAAAAGTGATCGGTCAATTCCATTTTTGGCCTCATACGCGTTAAATCTCGATTGGTACCGAAAACACTGAAAGCGCCAGCGCAGACTGCATTGATACTTCGTGACTCTTTCCGCCGAAAATGAAACCCATATCTTTTCACAACCACCGTATTCACCGTGCGACTTCTGGCTATTCCCTAAACTCAAAAGACCACTCTGGGGACACCGTTTTGAGTTGATTGAAGAGATTCAATGTGAATCGCCGCGCGCTTTGCAGGCCATCCCTGCCGATGACTTTTTAGCATGCATTGAGGACTGGAAAAAGTTGGCAGAAGTGCATTATGCCCGAGTTTATTACTTTGAAGGCGATGAAATAAATAAAGAGTTTTTGATAAAAAAATAATTCGTCTTACTTTTCGACACAGTAATATATGCACCTTATATGTATATGTATGCATGTATGTATGTAAGATGCTATACATACATATACATATATATATATATGTGTGTGTGTGTGTGTGTGTGTGTCTGTATGTATGTATGTCTGTATGCATGATGTATATGTATATGTAATGTAAGTATGATGTATATGTATATGTAATGCAAGTATGATCTATATGCATATGTATGCATGTATGTATGATGCATCTGTATATGCATCTGTATGTATGTAAGATACATATGGATATTTATGTATGTATGTACGATATTCAAATGCAATTTAAAAATAACACTATTAAGTTATCCAGTTACTGTTAATAATAACTGAAATAATAGTTAGCATCCTATTATTTAAGTTATTATTATTAACAGTCTAGCTAAAAATTGTGAATATTTCCAGCCCAAATAAATCATTTAAAAATAATAACCTACCATTTTATACAGTTTCTTAAAAATTAATTAAATTGAAATTGATTAAAATCGAGATTCCCCTGTCCCCGCGAAAAGTCATTAGACTTTTCCAATAGTATGATTGCAGAGTATAATGCCTTGCAGGGAATAAGGAAATCTGTAATATGAGCCTCAGTTTAATAATAAGCATTTTATTATCGAACTGCATTCGAGTCAGCGACCCACCCCGAGAGAAAATCTGCGGTGGTCGTCCATTCAGACTCAATCACTCATTTATTCACCTTTTTTTTACTTTTTTTCGATGTAACTGACCTTACTTCTTTTTCATATTCACCTATTTAGCGAGTGAATCTTGTTTGCAATCTCTTTTCACGAGGAAATGCCCGGCGTGGCTGAGTTTGTTTTATTTTAACATACATTTGCTATTCATTTTTTTTTTGTTTCAATAATAAGACAATTTTTTTCACAATATAAATCAACAGAGTGATATATAAATAGTTTAACTAATAATAATAAAAAAAGCAATTAATAATTTCATACATTTTTTTACATTTCTAACTACTATTTTCAAATTGGCCGCATTGGCCCCAATTTTCAAAGCGGACAAATTTAATATTCTTTTTACGGGGTAGGGTTGTTATCCCTACGCTCTACACAGCTATATTAGACTGGGACCTACGGTTTAAACTAGATTCCGAACCCCTACAACCATCAATGGCACCCCGAGGCTCGAATCTATGGCACCGAGCGTCCTTTGGTTTACTAAATTTAATAAAATAACATTTAAAAATATATCATATCACTAAAGCTGCACAACAAATAATTTTAAATAATTCTATGGGTTAATTTTTCATTTTTTATCATCATAACTGGCTTGACAGCACGTTGTTGGGCCTTGGCCTTCTTGAAAAGATCCAGCCAGGCTGTGTTCACTTCTTGGTCATGGACCTCCAGTTTTTGATCTTAATAACATTAAAATAAGAGTCTAAACAATCGACCTATCTCTTTTTCAGTCTCCCCCTTGGTCGTTGTAATTTTTCATTATTAACAATATTAATTATTTAGGCCAAATCGCAAAAATAGGAACGTTGGAATTTGTCGACTTTTAATGGCACTAAGTGAGTGATGAGTCGCCAAATGTTTTTTTACTATTTACAATTCACTTCACTAACAATTGTAACCCGTTACTTGGCGGATTTTGGCGAAAAGAATTTTGACACCAAATTCCAGCGTATCCTATTCTGCGATTTTACCATTATTTATATGAAAATAATTTTAACACACTTTAAAAAATATTTGAGAATCTGGACTGTTGACAATTTTTAATCCAATTTGTCGATTTGCAATAATGAATTAATTTTAATTTAGGTAAATTTCTACAGAGGTAATCGTGACCCAATTTTTCTTTCAAATCATAAGAGATCCAATTCAACTATGCAATGAAATCGATTTTAAATTACCAACCATTTTGTAGGACAAGAAATCAAGTTGTTTTAAAGCAATTCCGCTTTGTCTTCAATGAAAAGAAATCCTTCCTTCTCGCTTGTCGTAGAACCTGTTAGTACAAGGATGAAGGCACATCAAAACAAATATTTAAAAATCAATTAAATGTAAAAAGCGAAAAGTACTTTTTTTGTATTGACGAATTCCTTATCAATGTTTCTTTTAATTTAAAGATTGTCAATCTAGATAAAACAAACAACATTAAGAATCCAATGGAAAAAAACTAAACATAGAATATATTTATGTTTTAGTGGGTCTTTTTAATCAAAAATGATACAACTATAATAATAAATCATAATTAATGCATATTTTAATCCATAATTCAATTGATATTAATAAACATGCTTTTATCAATTTTATAATGCAAGAGTTAAAACCATTTTGTAAAAAAATATATAAATATATCTATCAACAAATGTGCTTTCAACAATTTTAAAATGAAAATATTCAAATGAATTTTCATCAAAATTGTAATAAAAATAATGTCAAATATATCATAAAAATTTGATGTAATACACATATGTAAAATATTAATAAATTGTTAGAGTAATTTTTATTAAATCAACCAAAGAATAAATAATATTCAATTCCAATAATTAATTAAAAATTCAAGAATAAAGTAGTTAAATCAGTAAGCAAGTTAATACGATGATTTCAAACTTCATTTATTTATTTAGGTTTTTTTAACATTTATGTTACATTAATTGCTTCATGATGATTAGGAAAATAAATAAATGAAAGTAGACAATTATTCCTGACTTGTGGCTCAGTGGCAACGTGTGCTGCCGAAGAGCATTAGGGCTGAGGTTCAATCCTCTGGCGGCTTTATTGCTGGCATTGTTTCAAAACGAGGTTACTGTACGGTGTTTGTGATGTTCAACATCTTGCCTCCTTAGTCGGACTACTTCGTGGGAGTTTTCCGGTTTTTTCCCATACGATACTCAAATGCGGGGTAGTTCTCACGGAAGACTTTGCCATCCTTCTACAGCGTCACGGGGCCAAATCAGACTTCTAGCTACGGGTGCTTCATCACAACAGAAGTTACCCCACTCCTTCCTTCCATGAGCGGATTCATGGACTTAGTCTAGATGTTGCTGTCGACCAAGTAGGATAAGAAAGAACAGACAACTGTTGAAAAACTGGGTTTTTAGGGGCTTTAATAGTATTTCGTCGTTAATTTGCAATTAAATATTACAGTTTCATGTAGTTCAAAAGAAACTAATTACATTTTTTAAAATAATTTTTGGTTATTCACATAATTATAAACATATGGATTCAGAGAAAATAAATATTTCGAATTCGGATCTCGAAATGTTCAGAGCAAGTGGTATCCATGAGGCCCACAGATGTTCCCCCTGACCTTTCTAACTGTTTGAGATTTGGTTTGGTTTGTCACTTTTTGCACACTTTAGGATAATTAGACCGGGACCTAGTGTTTAACGTGGATTTCAAACCACTCACAAATATCCATGCCATTGCCAGGATTCGAACCTGAAGCCTGTGGTACCAAAGGCCAGGTAAAGTGGCCAGAGCACTGGCCAGTTGGCCATCAGCAGCAACTGGTAGAGGGGTTACATAGTCCTAAATAAAAGAAAACACAGAAAAGGAGTAACTTGGACAGCTATCTTGCAGAAGGGCTCATGTTTCACACCTGCTGTCTCCGTCCGTTACAATCGCAGTTTTTAGAAACGAGAAGCCTTGATGACAAATGTGACAACTTATTTAAAGCATCTTGCAAAGGTAGTCAGACTTGCCAGTGGGCGTTTTTCAAGTTTTCTCTCTTCAACACGCAAATGAGGGATAGATAAGCTTAAAAGACCTCATGTCCTCATCGGTAGGTGGCCTGTTTGTGGTATTCATAAAGAGCACACGAGAACACACAAACAAAAGCATGCGTTCGTAATGCAACCGAGCTGTCTGATGGCCAATTTGCTAGCGCTGTAGGCTTTGGTGCTTCATATTCGAATCCTGGCGGTAGCATGGATATTTGTTAGTGGTTCGGAATCCACGTTAAACTGTAGGTCCCAGTCTAATTAGCCTAAAGTATACAAAAAAATGACAGCTATAAACCATTGCAAACCGATTTAATCAGCCCCTAAAGTGGGCAAAAAATTGACAGCTATAAGCCATTATATGGCGGCAATGGTTTATAGCTGTCATTTTTTTTGCACACTTCAGGCTAATTAGATTTTTTCTTTCTAATGCAGCATGCAAGCACTGAGACAGCTTGGTCTTGGCTGCCTTAAGGCAGCACTGCATAGACGTTACTCACTTTGCATTATCCAGGGGGAGCGTGTAACTTGGAAGATAAGCCACGGAGTAACAATGCCCCCCAACGCTCTACGATCCTATTAGACCGGGACCTACGGTTTAAAGTGGATTCCGAACAATCGCAAACATCTATGGCACCGCCGGGACTCGGAGCCCGAAACCTGTGGTACCGAGCGCCAGAGCGCTAGCCACTCGGCCATTCAGGCCCCCAGGTTAATTAGATTAAATTGCTTTCTTTTCAACGTTATTATTTATAATAACTATTTAACTTTATAATATCATATCCATAAAAACATGTAAGTGTTGTATTTTCATTAACCTCAACTGTATAATTAAAATTTTGTATCATTTGTAGAACAGACACCTACTAAATTTATCAAAGAGGATTTATTTAATTAATTTATTCATTTTTAATTGTGCATCTGTGATTTTCGAGTCCCACGGTGATAAAAACAATATAGGATATAAGTGAACGATAGTTACAGTTAAAAATCTATCTGTCAGACCAAAGAATATACAGCATATGATTAAGTATCAGAAAGGGAACTAACTACTAGTGTTGCGTTACTAGCGTGGATGTTTGTAGTAAGCAGGCCGGCGGCATGTGAAGTGATTGACCACGGACCCGTGTGCGGGATTCCGGTCTTCAGTGCCGCTAACCTACTTCTCCCCAGAAAAAGCAAGAAGAGTTCCAAGGTGCACTCGGCGAACGCAACTCTTCGACTCAAGACGGATGTGCCTCGGCATCGGATTACGGAGGATTCAGCGCTGTTACCCAAGCGAAGGTGTTCTGCAGGTAGGATTACTTTTTTTAATCCGACGCTAATTATTTATTCACACTTTATCACATTTCTTGTTTTTTGTTTTTACCTCATGTCTTTACTTACCTCATGTCTTTTACTATTAAAAATAAAACTCATCATTCCATTTATTTATAGCGAAATGTTTCATTTCCAATTTGATAAAATTCGATATTTTTATAAAAAAAGGCATTTGTATTTTTGTTTTATATTATATTTATTTGTCTGTTCAAAAAATTTAATGCAAGTTTTACTGATGTTCAAACTTAAAGACTGTCGTAACCCTTTAAAACCTAAATTTTTTTTTTTTTATACTTAAATTTTAATGTTTTTAAAAATTTTTAGTAGACATTGATTCCAATGATGCTAAAAATCCAAATTATCCCCCCCTTTCTTAGGCAGTGGGGCTCCAGGTTCGAAATCTGGCGGGGGCATGGATGTTTGTGAGTGGTTCGGAATCCACTTTAAACTGTAGCTCCCGGTCTGTTTAACCATCCTGTGCAAAAGATGACCGTACGGCGACAAACACAACCAAACCTGAGGCATGGGGAATGGGGGCAATCGTGAGGGGTTAGGCTTTTCCATGAAAAAATTTCAAAAATGCCTCACCCTTACCATCGTAAGTTCTCGGGCTTAAAGGAATAACATTTATACTAATATAAAATGTATAAAATAAAATATTTTTTATGAAACTATTTGTTCTTGGTAAGTTAGTTTTTTAAAAAAGCAAAGACTTATTATTTTAAGTTAATGGGATTATTATTTTTCTTATATTGTTATATTAATTATATTTTTATATTGTTATTCGTCTTTTTTAATGCAAGAATTTATTTATTTATCGCTTTTAATTTGAAGCTTTTCATCAGAAAATTTTGATTAGAAGTTCGTTATTAATTTGAAATGTGACCTGATGGCCGAGTGACTAGCGCTCAATACTCGCAGGGTTCGAGTCCCGACGGTATAATGGATGTTTGTAGTGGTTCGAAATCCACCTTAAACTGCAGAACATGGTCTAATATGACCGTAGCGATGCGGTCGAATATGACTATAAATCAGGGAGTTAGGCTAGCAAATCAACCCGTAGGGCTAACAAACCAACCCCCGTAAAAAAAAAAAATTATCTTATTTCGAAATCAGCCTGTAGCCAGAAAGCCTTGATTTTTAACGGCCTGTTGTGGTCTGATGGCCAATTGGCTAACTCTTTCGTACCGCAGGCTTTTAAGTTCGAAGTTAAGTTCTGGTGTTGACATGGATGTTTGATAGTAGTTAGAAATCGCTGCCTGAAGGACGGAGTGTCTAGAGCTCTGGCGCTCGGTGCCACAGGTTTCGGGTTCTAGTCCCGGCGGTGTCATGGATGTTTATAGTGGTTCGGGATCCACTTTAAAGAGTGTAAGAGCGGCACGGAGTCAAGTCAGACTTCTTCCGTTCTGCTGCACCATCACAACAGAAGCTGTCCCCTTTCCTCCTTCAATGAATAAACTATTCGTGAGTCAGTCCCGTGCTGCCGGACATTTATTGGTATTAGGATAAAAACGAGGATCTATGGACATCACCTAACTCGTTCCTCATTAGGATAAAAACTTGGATCTATGCAGATCACCCAACTTGCTCCTCATTGACATGCATTAGAATAAAAACGAGGATTTATGCGGGACACCCAACTCGTTCCTCATTAGCATGCATTAGGATAAAAACGAGGATCTATGCACATCACCCAATTCGTTCCTTATTGGTATTGTAAGCTACTACTCTTTTGTTGTCTAATATAATATACAATATTCTATGTACAATATTCTATATACATTGTTCATTATTTTTATATTACATTTAAAGAGTATCATTTTTTTTATCTAATTCAAAGAGTTTTTGGTAATGCATCTTACGCTGAATTTTCTCTATCATTCCAAACCTAGAACAAACTTCATTTAGAAATAAAGGAGGAAAATTTTTTTTTTTTTATTTTAAATATAGAGATAAAAAAAAAAACGACAAAAAATAAATTCAATATTAAGAAAAAATGCATTTAAAAATGCAACATTCAAGCAATTGATAACAAAATAGAAATTGGACTTAGATATCATCAAAATATGTAAATGTCATATGATGGATTTTCTTTAGCAAAACATATTAGATTAATTTTGAAGTTTCTAGTAATTAGATTATCTTTGAAATTTCATTATTTCTTTTTATAAAATAACGTTTTTGTCATATGATATTTTTGAAATGTCTTCATTATTCCAACTTTCATGCTCTTTTTCTTGTATACCCTTGAATTAATGAAAGGGCTAATGTTGAGAAGAGGAAAACAGGAGATTGCACTTTCACAATTTTTTTTTGTAATTTAATACATTATACGATGGAAAACATAAATTAATATTAAAAATATTTTTATTAATGTTTTTATTATCTTGCTATGTTTTCATGACATTAAAATCTCTCAGAGATTGAAACATTATTGAATAAATATCAAATTGTATACTTGATGCTATTCTAAAATTTTTTTCTTTAATTCTTTAAAGTAGCCTGCATTTATTTATTCCTTCATATTTTATGAAGTGCAATTGCTAAAGTGCCGCAGAATTAGAGATAGCTGTTTAGTTCCAAGGGCTGTGGACGTGGGACTAGCGCTCCCAGCGGTGCCATGGATTCCGTAGTTGTTCGGAATCCACTTTAAACCGTAGGTCCCTCTCTAAAATGACTAATACTATTACTACTACACCACACCACATCACTGTGCCTAGAGCTGAGTTGCCCAATTACAGTTTGAGAATGATGTGGATGAGAAATCCGATTGTGCTCTGTGATGCTCTAAAGTCATATATAACAGGGATCTACGGGTTAAAGTAAATTCCGAACCACTACAAACATACATGGCACCGCCGGAACTCCGAACCCGAAACCTGTGGCACCGAGCTCCAGAGCGCTAGACACTCGGTCCTCTCTAAAATGACTATAGAGCGTTGGGCATAAGGCTGACAACTCTACTTCGTAAAATGAAAACATTTCCTGTTTCAGATTCTGCCAGAAGGCAGACGGCCATAATCCAACATGGACTGTAGCGCCAAGGAGTGAATTAGTTAGTTTAGTTGCATCTGTTCCTCTGATTAAACATCTGATTTCGTTAACGGAAGGCGCGTGGATTCAACAATTTTGCGAAACTATTTTAGAGGTATGATCTGTTGGAAGTCTGCTAATATTCCTCATAAATCAATTAAGGGCTCTGGTAGTGAATGATGTTTTTGCATACCTTTTTCAGAGTACCCAAAGGAGTTGAATTTGATTAAAGTCCGGACTTCTCGATTGCCATTTCAGCTGAGAGAATTCTGGTAGTAGACAACAATGTCATGTGTTATCCAGTTGAAAACATTCCATTTTTATCTAGAAAAAAAAAACCATTGAAGGTATATAAATGAATCATTGAAGTGATCTGCGTTTTTATAAGCAGAAAGCTTGCTGAATAGAGTTCCAAATATTTTAAACACTGCAAACAGGAAGTACTCTAGATCATCATTTAGCCGTCACAACATTGTACAATTTAACCTGGTATGTTGAATATATAGCTTCACGAGGATGGCGCCATACTTGACTTACCAAAACGCAAGATGCACTTGGTCACTTGGGTTGAGGTTTGGTGTTAGCTGGCTTCGTAGGCATTTTTATATGAAGAAAGCTTTCTTGGCGCATTGCCAAAGATTTTAAATACTGCAGATAGGAAATATTCAAGATCATAATTTAGCCGTCACAACATTGTACAGTTTAACCTGGTCATCCCAATGAATACATAGCTTCATGGGGATGACGCCATACTTGACTTACCAAAACGTAAGATGCACCAAAATGCAAAGGACTTGAGACTCATCACTATGTGTTACTCGCTTCCATTTGTTGATGGCCTGGTCACGATATTCTCTAGAGCTGGAGAGACGTAGAGATCAGTGACGTGAAGTAGCGGAAAGTCATATGGTGAAGAGAGAGCTAGACTTCGTCTGCTAACTGCCTGAATGGATGTCATTAGGTGGCCACTTGGGCCGAGGTTTGGCGTTTGCTGGTTTCGTTGGAGTTTTCAAAGATTACATGGTCATTCAAAGTTGCTCATTCCTTAAAGCTCGATTAATTACAATTATTTTATTATTATAATTTTATTTATTCATTGCTATTTATATCACATCACCATACTATTCGTTCTACGAGGAAGTAGCATTTATCGAACTATTTCTGTAATTAATTACCCATAATTCTGGTATATGTTGTTCTATATCGAAGCCATCTATATCGCTAATCCTCCAATCACGTAGCAAAGTTATAGAAAGCTACGTTTCCAACAACAAATATCCCACTGCAACTCCCACACATGCATTAAAATGAGGGACAACGCCCTGATAACTGCATAAAGTTGTCTGTCCCTAATTCTCTAGTCGTCAGTGAGTGAATCTAAAACAGCTTTGTATTGCAGAGAACGAACTCGGGTATCTTAAAAGGAGAGTACATTTGGTGGCGACATTCCTAAATAGAGCATTCGAAGTAAATTCACTACCATATATCAAAATGAATAGGAACTCATTTATCTCATTCAATACTCTAGTGTATTCGTTCTCCGCTCCATAGTGACTGTTGATGTCTATCAATTCTATTTCCTTAGTGCCAATCTTTCTCTCTAAAATTTAGATAATTGCTTATAATTTATCTCACTCAACAATATGGTATCTCAATAATCTGCTTTGTTAACTATTATAGATATTTGTTTGATAACCCGCAGGCCGTTTCTTTTGCGTTTCAATGCATTTATAGACACGCTATATTTATACATACTTCGAAAGTCAACTCATTTTCATATTCCAATGTATTTTACTTGTCGTGCAAGTTTCACTACAATTACAAGATTGGTTTTCATTGCAGAAAATTGTTACTGTAATAGTTTATTGTAAAATATTGATGAATATTTTGAATAATTTTGAAATATTTCTCAAAGAAAGAATAAGATTTTGAAATAACGCCATCGAAAAGAACTTCGATTTCTGAAAATTTTATGATTGAAAGCCTGATAAACATATGTGCAAAATTCTAGTAAAATACGTAGAATAATAATGCTAAATATTATCAGTTGTGGTTGAATAACGCAAATAGTGTAATGTAGGCTTCTCATTTTATTCTTGAATTGAAAAAAAAAATTGTTAATTTTAAATGGCACCTTGTAAAAAAGAATGAGGCTTCAGTTTGAAATCCTCCAATGACAGAATTAGAAGGGATGTTTCCTGTTACCCTCGGAAACAGTTTCCGGTTCTCCTCTTCCACCTTCAGCTCTTATTGAAAAGTTTTTAAAAATATAAATGAAAACATTATCATCAGTGGCACAATCGTTCCTAAACTCAGTTTCTTATTTGCAATGGCGACTGTAAAAATGTATAAAGTGAAGTAAAAGCATCGATATGACATTTTCCAAATTAAAATTTATAAACTATTCCATATTTCATCTGTAAAAATTCAAAAGCATCCGATATAGGAAGAAAAAAAACTCCCTTTTTATTTATTTATTATTTTTTTAATTTACAGTTATAAATGCACGTTTCCGTTTTGATTAAATATAAAATTAATAATTATAATTATAATTTGTAATTATAATTATAATAATTATAATTATAATTAATAATTATAATAATAATTATAATAAAATTATAATTTGATTAAATGTAAAATGAAATCGCAACATTAACAGGGAATTTTGTTTTATAAATGAAATTTGGAAGGCGTGTTTGGACATCTCAAAAATTTCAAGTCAATGTTATCTTTAAAAAGACGAATCAGCGAAAAAGACTATATCAGCTGTTTACTCAGTTCGAACAAAACCGTTTGATACAGCTACGAGAATGTGGACTTTCTATTTACGTTATTGCAGAAAGACTTGGCAATGATATATCCACTGTTCATGATTATTGGTAGCAATGGTCACGGGAAGGTAATGTCTCAAGAAGACCAGGATCCTGGCACGTGCGGGCCACTACTGACAATGACGACCACCAAATTTACTGCACGACTCTAGTATATTATACTGCATCTGCAGCAGAAATTCGAGCTTCTGTTGCCACTAGTGTGTCACAGTGTACTATACAAATCTATTACTTGAATAATAGTTCCTGTTCAGATACATTGTAGCATTTATGCCCCTATTCCAAATCACCACCATCTCTTGACTTCAGGTTAGATCACTCACAGGAAGAAATCTGCTGTGTTCTCGATCGAGAACCATTTCTGTTTTGGTACCAGAGATAGCCGTATTTCAATTAAAAGGAAGCCATGTGAAAGCCTGGGCCCAATCTGTCTTCGTCTTGCAAACTGGACGTACACCAAAAGTTATGGTCTAGAAAGCAATTTCATCTGACAGCAAGAGCATTCTTGTCATTATCTCACTCATCTTGGCAACAAATTTGTTCGTCGGATTGGTGACTAAACCTGTTGAGCTGTCATATTTGGTCATTATACCAGTTAGACAGAATGCCTACATAATGCATTGACCTGCGAGATCAACAGTATGGACATTAATGGACGAAGAATCCAAAGTCATTTACAACAGCACTGATTGTTGCCTAGTTGACTAGCCAAGTGCAACAGGTATATAACTTCATCGTGCAAAATGATATACAGCAATAAGACACAATTCATGAGCATTTGCATGCGTGCATTCAAAATTATGAAGACTATATCGGTTATTAATGAACTACCATTTCACTTTTGAAATAGTTCTTTTCGAGTATACTTTAATTTGTGACTTTGAAACTTTAATTAAATAAACATATTACCTAAACAGACATTTTATCTAAATTTCATTCCTCGAACTGATTTCTTCTTGATATTGGGATTTTACTTTCCTCCAGAGGATGTTTTCCTTATACCAGCATTAAAGCCTTGAATTACAATTATTTTATTTTAAATTACAATAAATCACTAAGCAACTGGAAAGCAGTTTATTCTTAAAACCAGAAAGTGATGAAATACATTATCTTTATAAATTTTAGATTAAAAAATAAGGCCTTTGTTTAAGAAATGGGACGTGTAAACAATGTTTGGAATGTAGTGCAAACTTACAGTTATCATGAAATTAAAAAGAATTTTTAAATTCATTCGATTTAAATTGTCCCATTTTAAATGGAAGATTTATTGTTTTTCAGTGAAATTATTATTATTCTCTACTCCATTTAACGTTAATAATTGGTTGGATTTGCAAACTTAATGCCATTACTGTACTAAATGTGAATAAAAACAAATATATAACTTGTTATGTCATGTTTGAAACAGATAAATAATGTTTATTTTACACAAGAAGTTTCAGGTTTATTCATGGCACACTTCATCTACACACAGACAAGAAAAATAATATATATATTTTTTAATTCAACAACAATGCAATTTTTTAACAACTTATTTGTAATTTTCATGTTTCTCAACAGAGGAGAAATCTTTTTTTTATTTGATAACTTTATGGATTAACAAATAATAATTATTAATATTTAACTAAATAACAAGAATAATCAGATGTTTAATTTTCGATTATATCTCTGACTAACCATGTAATTCATTTCGTACGATTTTATTTTGACAATTGTTTTTAACTAACTTTCAATTCTAAAGAAAATATTCGCTTAAGTTACAAGTTTGTTTCTTGGAAATATTTTTTCTTATAAATAAGAGTATTAATATCAAAAGAATATAAATTACTATTACTGAAATAATCTATGGAAATCACTTCGCTTCGAAAAAGTAGTTTATTTCTAGAATTTGAAAGCGATGAAAATGCATTATCTTTTTGCATAAAGTTTTCTTAATTTAGGACTAAGAGAAAAAAACATCATATATTCATTGAATTATATAAATACACGTGCGAGTAATTATTTTGCACTTTTTCGCATTGGTTGAGAAGATGGCTTTGTCATTTGGCACTTAGGGTATAAGGATATAAGAATCTCGCTATAGAAAATAGAATCTCAATAGAGAATTCTGAGGATATAAGAATCTCTCAATAGAAAAATGAAGAGGATCTGAATCTCACTATAGAAAAACATAATCTCACTAAAGAACCTCATTATAGAATCTGAGGATAGAATCTCACTGTAGAATTTGAGGATATATGAATCTATACAAAAATAGAATAGAAAATGTATCGATATAATTTTAAAATCTATAAGAGTCTTCTCCTTCGCATTGCATTGACCGGCACTCGAGCATGTTATAATAATGGTCCCTAGTTGCAAAGTCCATAAAAACATGGGAGTACGTAACAGTTTATTCAGATATAAACCTTTAATAACTTCTAACTGATGGCATGCAAACTGTTGATGGTCTTAAGCATTTACCTTCAGCCACAAAATTGTTAATTAATCTAACTTTTCTGCTATAAATATGAACCACATGAGAATAATTTTTGCACACCTTTCAAAAGGCTGCTTGTGCAATTATTTGATCTCCATGAGTTATAAAAACATTTTTTTCCAAAGAAAACGAAACCATGAAATGCTCATGATGCACATGATGGAAAAAAAAACACCATCTTTTTAGATTTTAATCTAAAGATAAAATTTTGATAAAATTAAATGATTTGTCTCTAATGTTTAACGTAGAATACTTGTTGGCATGAATTTAATGATCGAGCGTTTGTTTATCTATCTTCTTCTTCATTCTTCTTCTTTTCCATTGCACAACATCCCCATGGTGGGCCAAGGCCGTCTGCCTACTGGCAGATTTCGAAGTAGAAGATGTTTGTTTATATATCTTACAACCTAAAATTTATAATTCCCTATTTTTCTTCAAACCATTATATATATTTTTATCGCATGCTTAACCAAAAATCAAGAAATTTTTTTGTGTTAGTTTTTAAATTCAATAAAAGCCACAGTTTTTTTTTTTTTTTTTGGACAAAAATTATATATATTAACGCCCAACTCGTGACCATGTGGTAACGTGTGCAGTTGGCACAAAGGAGAGTTGAAACCTCTTAGAACGTCCTTGCTTTCAAAAACGAAAAGATTCAATGGTGATTGTGACATGTGTAAAACATCTCGCAGTGACAGTCAAGCTAATCGATGGTGTCCTATGCGATACTCAAATGCATGGAAATTATTTTTAAAAAATTTTAAGGAAACCATTGCATTTCCCACTTCATCCTTTGGTGGTCTGTTTATTACATTCATAAGTGGAACACAAGACCTACCAATATTCACAAAAATACATTTTTGCAATTTCAACCTTTAATACCAATATGTTAACATAGCAGTAGTAAGACTTTATGACAATTCGTTAATGCGTCAGCATCAGTGCTTTTGTAATGGTTTTGTTGCAGTTTAACTATATTCTATTTTGGCACTTTATTCTTGTAATTTTCTTTTATAATCATTTATGTTTTTTCCAGAGAAAAACTTTTTCACAGTAAAATCCATTAGAATATTTACTAAAGCTGGACAGAGTCAGTTTTTTAAGGACAACCGCAACAGAAACATAATATCAAAAAAGAGTTATAGGTCAAAATTCAGGGGATTAATCATAGCCCCTTTTTGTCCTATTTTGGCGGCTCCCTATATACCTATTTGGAGTCCCCTTCTTTGAATCATTTAGCCCAATTTTTAAGCAACCTCCTATGGCGCCAAGAACAAAAAAAATGGATTTCGTTATCCTAGAATAATAATAAAAGACAATTCGTGGAATTCTTTATGAGAGTTCCTCGTTGCCAAATGTCACAAATGAGCATGTCCGATTCCCCGAGTCCCCATAATAATAGAGGTAGAAACTCAATTTGGGCAGGAAAGGCACGAACCAGTTCGCAATGGGCCCATGGGCAAGTTCAGCTGGAAGGTGCCTGACCTTGAAACGGACGATTCGATGACCCCGTTTTCTTCAGTGGGTGACGGGGACTCGTTTTCGGACAGGAAAACTCGGTTTTTTGCTCATTTCATTCCATATTTTATTTGCTAATCTTTCGCATTTTTCTTCGTTTTTACATGTCAGTTCTTGTCGCCGAAGGAGTTGCATGAGAGGAATAGCAATAATACATAAGGCGGAGAAAAGGACGAGGCGTTATAGAAGACACACACCCAAGATTTTTATCTGTGATTTTTTTTTTTAAATTATAATTATCGATTTCGACCTACTTACATGGGGAAATCCCTTCCTTCTAATCTATAATAACCGTTATTAAAAATTTCGATGATTGATAGATAATATGGGGCCTCATGACCGAGTAACTATCGCTTCGTACCACAGGGTTCAATTCCCGGCATTGCCATGGATATTTGTAGTGGTTCGGAAACTTTTAAACCGTAAGTCCCGGTTTAATATGACTGTAAAGTAGGGAGCATAAGACTGGCATTCCTACCCAGTAAACAGAAAACATCTCATGTTTCGAAATGTGGCTGACGGTCTTGGCCCACCATGGAGCTATTCCGCCATTGAAGAAGAAGATAGATAATATGCTGATAATGTGTGTCTTCTTCGATCTGATACATCTAGTCGAACATCATATATCTAATGAATCATGTGTCGAACATCGTACATCTAACGAATCATATTAATCTAACGAATCATTCGATCAATCTAGCGTATCTTCAAAGTTTATAAAGCAGAAGCAATCATAGTCCAGCGAGCATTGTTGTTCACTGTTTTCAGAAAAAAAAAAGGAGATTGAATAGATTTCGATTTTGATAAAGCATCGATAGTCAGGCTGACTGATGGCAGTTTTGAGAATTTTCTTCCACACATCACGCAAATGGGTGTGTGGGGGAGGGGGCGTTAATTCTAAAAAGCTACCCTTAAGGCCTTCTCCTCTCCACAACATCCGTCGGTGGTCTGCTCATGGTTTACATGGTGATATATTGGTGTTCCACCCTCACCTTTATATACTATATATATTACTCTTTGTGGAAATTCAAAATTGTAGGAATCAGCTAAGCATAAATAAAACTTTTAATTGAATAGGAATATTTTTAAATAATCGCAATTTTTTTGCTAATTATAATCTGTTTACTGTTCCAATTTCATTTTATTATGAATTATTTTAATTCACTTTTTTTCCTGTAGAAACCGATGAGCCATTAAATGATAATTGCAATACTGTTTTTTCTTCTTCTTTTTTTTTTTTTTTAAGAGGATGGGGAGGGATTTACATCAATGGGTTTCCCATTCCACCTATGATTACCACAACCAGCCCTTTGAAGAAGTGGAGTATTACCTTTCAGAAGAACGTTTTAGGCATAGTTGCCCTGCATTTATGATTTATTTGGGAGGAAACACGAAAACCTTCCCCCAAACTGTCACTGCGACACTCTTATATAGGCTGTGAAAATCTCCACAGTGTCTTCTGAAAGCAATGAGGGTAAAAGGGTACCAGTTTCGAACCTAAACCAACCTGCATCTTAGCTAATTAAATTACCTCTTGTTGAAGTATTAGTTGGGGTTTCTTAAAAAAGGGCGATGGTTATAATAGGAATAACTTTTTTTATATATATATATATTTTCCAATGCAGCTGGCAAACAGGCATGGATGTCTTGGATACCTTAAGGCAAGCGCTGCACAGACGTTACTCACTTTGCATTACCAGGGGGCGCGTGTCACTTGAAGATAAGCCACGGACGCGGAGTAACAATGCCCCCGCAACGCTCTACGATCATATTAGACCGGGAGCTACGGTTTAAAAGTGGATTCGAACCACTACACGCATCCATGGTACCGCCGGGACTCGAACCCGAAACCTGTGGTACCGAGCGCCAGCCACTCGGCCATTCAGGCCCACTTTTTTATTATATAATTCTTATTGTTTTGTTCTGAATGAATGTGACGAACAAATATATGAAGCAAAAACAAACTGATGTTTTATTGGACGCACAAATTATCATGCCAAACATTAGTTATATTTTTAAAAAATTGCTTTCATTGCCATTAGTTTCCTACCTTTTCTAGGCGGCCTGATGGTCAATTGGCTAACTCTCTGGCCTATGGTACCACAGACATCACAAGCCTTTGGCTTCAGGTTCGAATCCTGGCTGTGGCATGGATGTTTGTTAGTGTTTTGGAATTCACTTTATTAGGTCCCGGTCTAATTAGCCTAAAGTGTGCAGTGATCATAGAGCGACAAACCAAACCCATATTTCTATTCTTTCTTTCTTTTTAGTTTTTTTCTTTCATACGAATTTTGTTTAAAAAAAGAAGAGACAAATAATGAATTGTTATTAAATAATAGCATAATGATGATGATGATGCATGAAGTGGTATATGGGGATGTGAAGCAACAAGGACTATAATCCCCTAATCACTATATATATGAACAGTTAGTTTTTCCTTATTTTTTTAATATGTCATTCTCCACAACGCTCTACGATCGTGTTAGACTGGGACCTACAGTTTAAAGTGGATTCGAACCACTACAAACATCCATGGCACCGCCGGACTCGAACCGAAACCTGTGGTACCGAGCGCTTGCCACTCAGCCATTCAGGCCCAAATAATAGCATAGTTTTAGTAGTACAGTCATAATAGTACATAAATAGTACAATGCTAAATACTAAAACTAAATATCTTTGACATAAGATAATAAATTGGTCGCTAAACCTTTAAAAACATTAACGCTGAATACACAAAATTATTTAAAGAATTATTAAATATTTTGGATAGAAAAATTTACTAATGATATAATCATAATATAATCACATTTATTGCAATTATTCAATGGTAGTTGAATTTTTCTCTCTTTTGTAGCTTTTTATTTAAAAATATTTTTAAAAATCGTTTGATATTTAAATTCATATAAAAATTGTAAAAATAGAAGTTTTCTTGTTTTTGCTTTCCTCACCGTTTTGTATTAGTAAATGACAATAGGTAAGTAAATAAATAAAAAATAAATAAAAGTAATTTGATTCAATTAAAAATAGTTTCATTAATTTTACCGAAATTTGTAAATAAAATATTTTTTTAATTCAAAAACTCCACATTCCTCTAAATTACAAATAATTTCAATAATAATTATTAAAATTAGTTCATTTCGTACAATTCTGAAATCATTATTTTGAATTAAATTTTATTTACACATGCAATAGACGCAACTTCCATTTTTTTGTTCTATTATAAACCAAAACTTGAAAACTTATAAACAATTTTCGTTGTTTACGTTTATTTTATTTATATAATACTATAAAACTAATTAAAAATTCACAAAATGTTAGCATTGAAATATTTAAAACAAAACCATAGACAAAATTATTGAGTAATTAGATTTTTAAGCAATTATTTTCTACATAAATAATTCATCACATGGGAAAACAAAATATTAAGAACACGTCTTCAGCAAGTTAAGTTTGATTTGAACACATTTGGGTTGATCTTCTTCTCCAAACTGGTTATACTATTAATTTGCATTTTAAATTATTGAACACATTTGTATGCCTTTGAAAAACATCGCTTTGCGGAAGAAATATCTTTTTCTTTCATACTTTTCTTCATTTTTGCGGAAACAAATGTTTCAGTGTGTAAATCTGAAAAACATCACTGGACGGTTGACTGCCTTGGTGATTTCTTCGATTTAAACACAAATCTGAAACACGGAGCGTGTCGCATTACCAATTTGATTTCTTCTTTTTAGACATTTGTTGCCAGATTGCTAAGTCACGGTTCAACGTCTTTATCGTTTGTCATTAAAAGTGATTTCTTTCTTCTTCTTTTTTTAATTTCGGAATTTTTTTTTTTTTAATTTTATTATAGTATAAAATATCCTTAAGAATAAAAAGTTTCGATGCATATATTCATTTTTTTTATTAATTTATCATACAACGTTTTGTGAATATCGAATGCTGAAGCGATCTTTTAACTTCACTTTAATCCTTATATAAATAAAATCGAAATTTGTAAAAAAAAAAAATATGTATTTTTTAAAACAAAATTAAAATAAAAATGATTTTTTGAAAAATTGTTTAGATCTTGATCTTTTTTTTTTTTTATTTATTTTATGGATAAAAGAAACATTGATATGTTTTTCTATTTATTACTAAAATATCCAGAATATTTTCCCTGTGTTTTTCAGTACGTGAATTGTTAAGCAGCAGTATAGAGTTGAGTAACGCTATGCCCTGCTATGTGAAAGAAATATGAAACATTTAATTAGAAATACTAGCTAAATATACTTCATATGGATTGCAACATGGAATTATTAAGCTTTATTTTTTTTTCTGAAAATTGAGCAACTAAATGTAGCACTGTAATTTACATCTGTACACGTACTATTGTCTTAGAACTGGAATATATCTTTATTTTTCTTCTTAATATGGTTATCAGAATAATTTAAATTGTTCATAATTTGGAAAGATTTATTTTTAAAAATCATTTGTTCTTTATATAGATATGTGCAAAGGAAGCTTGTACAAGCAAAGGAAAGTGTAATTTTATTTCCCCTGATATGTGACAACCATCAAAGTATCTATTCATATAAAAACTCTTTTTTTGAAAGCAAATGTCACTGACGAACAAATATTAATACAGTTACAAAATGAATCCTCCTTCCCTATCTTAACTGTATAATACTTGAGATTTAAAAATTACTCACTATATAAAAAAAAAAAAATCTTCTAACAATTATTCCTTTCACATATATCCAACACAAAAATTTAAGTATTATTAAATTAAAAAAGAATTTTTTTTTTTATTCAAGGCATACAAGACATTGCAAGGGCACACAAGACAATAAAAAATAAGTTGAAGTTCGAAAACATTTATTCAATTATCAAAAATACAAATTTGTTTAGTTTTTGAAATATATTAGTACCATTTAATAATATAAAGTTTCCTTAGTTCAAAAATAATTACATTTTGGAGCAACTGGATTATAACTGAGTGTCGTTTGGGTAGAGACTTGAAACATAGGTATGAGAACTCACAGCTTTATTGACACTTACACAAGCACGACACACATGCAATTAAAGATATACAATATTTAATACATTTAAAGACATTTTATTATTATAGATTCGTGGGAGGATTCACTTCTAACCGGGCCAATACTTGGCTACGCGCAGAATTTGTGAAATATACTTCTTCTCCGAATGAGAGTCTGTAGGCCAATACATAAGCGAGTGTGCATTAAATTTATTTTCTCTTGGGATGAGGAGACTGTAAACTAAACATTTCTCAGCTGGCGTGCAGGTTGCGCTGTATTTCTCCTCGGGTGAGAGTCTCAAGGCCTTCTAACCATTTCTCCTGAACGTCACAGGGGATGCTCCGCAGTGTGTAGGAGGGAGCACGGTTACACAGTATAAGTTTTACAATAGCCATATTTACTAAGAAATGTAGTTATTCTAAAATAATCCAAAGTTGAATAAACTTAAAGAGAACTAACATTTTAAATGTAAATAAAACATCTAATATAACCCTTTATTATCTAAGATATACTATAGTCTGTTACTTTTCGTAATTGATAGTGATGCACCCTACCAATCTAAATAATATTTCCATCATAGACAAACCACGGACGATATTTAACACTTTTCCGTTGTAGCTGATCTCATGCTTCCGTCAAACACCCATCCCGATATTCTCAAGCTAAAAAAATACTAATATTTCAAATCTTTCAGTTTTTATCTCATGCTATCATGACAAGAAAAGCTTCTGAGGCAGATCTTCCAATTATCCCATAATTGATTCTGCTGCATCTTCACGCAGTTTCGTTTGAAGGGAGACATTGCCCCTTGTTCGGTGAAGATCAAAGGCCATGTGTAACAACAAAAATGGAACAGAGGGATGAGTGATTCCGAATGAAGAATCAGTGATCCTTCCAGCGGCGATGTAAAGGCACCATCGCGTGCAAGAACAGTTCTTGGTCCATGTTAACCTCGGGCGGGAAATAAGTCTCTGAGAAGAATGGAAAACAAGTGGTTCCGTGAGGAACAGTTTTCAGACCACAGATCAAATCGGTGACATCTCTTTAAAGCTCTTTTTGCCCGTAATTTACTTTGAGGGGTTTGATGCAAAAGATTATCTTCTTTCCCACTTGACAGTCTTTTAAAACTTCACGATGATTGTATAAATTAGGGGTGGGAATTTGTTGTTGTAACTGTGGAAATTGGGATTATGACAAGTCAGATTGATTGATTAGCGTCAAAATCACACCCATGACAAAAGTTCGTAATTGAAATTCTTTGCAGACACAACTTGGATAAATGTTTATAAAAAGTAATTCAATGAGATATTTATAAAACAAAATTTTGAGTTCTGGAAAATAATGAAATCTCTAATTTATCTTGAGAGTTTTTTTAATTTTTATTGCTAAAAGGCTGATTTATTTATCTTTTTTTTTACATAAATGTTTATTTTGCAATAAAATTTGGTTGAATTAAATACGTGGGTCTGGTTTAATATATTATTTATTGGAAATATAATTTTTGAGATATAAATCGTAAATTTAAATCCAATTTAATTTTTATTTCCTTTAAACAAGCAACATAACCTGATTTTGGGCTGCTTTCTAAGTGACAATTGTATAATATTTTAATATTGTGTAAATATTTCAATATTGTATTGTATTGTGTGTAATATTTCATGGCTGGTCTCAGAGACCGTAAAATCATGTGACGTCACAATTACATGTTTTTACTCATCTCTAGTTTGATAAATTAAAGGCAAAAGAATTGTATATTTCCGATTAAATTCTTTTAAAAAGTCGGTTTTTCTGCAGGAACAATTCTTCTGATTCCTCTATATTTATGTATTATATTTATATTATGGTTCGTAATCCACTTTAAACTGTAGGCCCGGTCTATTAGCCTAAAAGTGTTGTGCACAAAATGACTCTGCAATGAGCGACAAGCCAATCTCTATTTATGATATTACTTTATCCGATAATAGAAACAAACCTAGAACTGTTCTTAATATTTTAAATTTATGTCCCTCCCTGATCTTCTCCTTCTGAAGTACAAAGTCTGTAAGTTCCTCTTGTTGGAAGCCCATCCAACCTCTAATTTTTCTTCTTTTATTTTTTTAAATTTCAATTTAATTTCTTTTATTTTGAGCGTAGCCCTATTTTTTTTAAAAATCTTATTTACATATATTCGTTTGTGTTTTAAATTTCTAGCAAAAAAAAGAAAAAAAAAAGGAAGAAAGACAAAACAATTTTTGTGGGCCAAAAATAAAAATACCAAAAAAGATACCAAAGATTTTATACCAAAAGAGCTATATTTAATATTCCATGATAGAAAGCGTGTGGCATCTATGTTAGCCATAAGAGTTTTGTTCACCTGCAAAACGATAAATATTACAATGCTGC
This sequence comes from Caerostris extrusa, assembly GCA_021605095.1. NCBI lineage: Eukaryota > Metazoa > Arthropoda > Arachnida > Araneae > Araneidae > Caerostris > Caerostris extrusa. The sequence goes on from BPLR01007256.1 coordinate 24,714, forward strand.
CTCGAAACAAATTAATACTAACAATCGTGATTATCTTCCTCCCCACATTAAAACCTTAATCATAACCGTAATCGTGCCCGTAAAACCTGGCAAATCTTTTTCGTGATCCACAAAGTAAGACTAATTATAATCACTCTCAGACTTTACTGAGGAAGAGCTTTTGCTCGATATAAATATGAAACTTGGGATAGACACCTGCAAAGCCGTAAACTGCGAAGATGGTTCTTTGGTCTTGTCCCAGGACTTTTTTAAACGTTCTCACATTCGAACTTTAGGCTCTAACAATTCACTGGCTCACCACTGACAGTCAAAAAGCTGAGGTTTAGCTGACAGCCTTCAGGAACAGTTTCTTGAGAAAACATTAATAATCCTGATATAGAAAATCTCGTTGAGTCCACTATCACAAATTTTTATTAATACTTGTCAAGTCTGAAATTCCTATCACTAAAGCATCTTTCGTTATTAATTGCATTTCCTCACTGAAAATTAACAAAACTCCTGGCATAGATAAAATTACTAATAAAATGTTAAAAAACCTTTCCTTTCAAAAATAATACTTGAGATATGTAAATTACGGATTCTATTCTTCATACTGGTTATTATCCCTAAGTCTTGGAAAACAACTAGAATTCTCCCAATTCTTAAACCTGGAAGGACCTACTTCTCCTAGTAGTTACAGACCAATTTCTTTACTCTCTTCTGATAGTAAAACTAATTGAAAATGTCATCCTGAACCTTCTTAAAAATGAGTCAAATAAAAAGAACCTTTCTCATCCCACAGCAATTTGGATTTACAGAAAAACTTTCTACAACTCATCAGCTCTACAATCTCACAGAAACTGTTGCTGAAGGATTTACCTGGAAAATATGAAACTGCTGCAATTTTTCTTGATGTGGCCAAAAAGCTTTCGATAGAGTGTGTGGGTTAATGGATTGATTTACAAACTCATTTCTTACAATTACTCTCCTTATTTGATTCAAGTAATTCGTAACTATCTTTCAGACAGACACTTTGTTGTCGCAGTAGGGAATACTGATTTCCTCAATTCGTGATATTCACGCTGGTGTGCCCCAGGGCTCTATTCTAGCTCCTTTCCTCTATAATATCTTTATCAACGATATTCCACAAAGAACAATATCAAAATTAGTCTTTTATGCTGATGACACTGCAATCTTAACGCAAAGGCCGAAAACTTGCACTATCCAGGAAAATTTGCAAAATTATATCATTGTTTAGAAAATGGCTCATTAACTGGAAGATAAAATTAAATGGACAAGACTGAAGCAGTTCTTTTTCACTTGCAAAAATCCTATAACCCTAATATTAAAATATACAATAATTATATCACCTGGTCTAAAAAGAAACTAAGTACTTAGGAATTATCCTTGATAGTAAACTTAACTACAGATCGCATATCAACCTTAGAAATAAATTCAATACTCAATTTAGAATTCTCTACCCTTTAATCAATAGAAATTCAGCTTCTTACCTCTTAATCTCAAAATTTAATATATCTCTTATCTTCGTCCAGTATTAGCTTATGCAAGCCCAGTTTGGGGTTCTGTCGCGCGTTCAAATTTTGAAATTATTCAAAGGCTTGAGAACAAAACTCTCAGAATGTTAACGAATTCACCCTGGTACTTTCGTAATGACGATATTAGACGAGCTCTCTCGATTCCTAGTTTAAGACAATTTGTTCACAAAATTTCTACTAAATTCTATAATGATATGCGAAAAATTAATAACCCTGTATTAAAATATCCTACAAAAATTACGATTATGATATTTCTTCCCGCAAACATAGCAAAAGACCTCGCACTGTTCTAAATATTTTAAATTAATTCCTTACAACTGCCTAGATGAAAAAACTTCGCTTTTTCTCCTAATTTGTCATTCGGGGTTATTACATGCAACTGATTCCATCAACATCCACATTTTTGATATTTTCATTTTATAATTTTTATTAAATAAATAATTCTCTTTAAAAAAAAAAGGGCATTTAATTATCTATTTTGCTTATTAACTCAAAGGGCATGAGACCCACCGCTATGTTTCAACATTTTACAAAGAAGGAAGGAGCTAGTGGTCGCTACGCGGCCAAGGATCTCCGTAATAATCTACAATAACACCTAAAAACGATAAATAGATAAAAACGAAGTGAAATGAATTGATGATGACTTATTTACGAATACTTTGTTTTCACAAACAAATGAAATAATAGGGCCTGAATGGCCGAGTTAGCGCTCTGACGCTCGGTACCACAGGTTTCGGGTTTCCCGGCAGTGCCATGGATGTTTGTAGTGGTTCGGAATCCACTTTAAACCGTAGGTCCCGGTATAACACAATTGTAGAGCGTTGTGGAGAGTGACATATTAAAAAATAAGGAAAAAAACTAACTGTTCATATATATAGTGATTGAGGATTATAGTCCTTGTTGCTTCACATCCCCATATATCACTTCCTTCATTCAAACGAAATAATATTATGATTAGAAAATATTTACTCTCCGTAAAATTTAGTAGCAATGAAATTTGATTTATCATCATTTTTTAAATTTTATGTAGTTAGATTAGTGTAATCTAAATTTTGATAAATTATTATTAGTAGAAATTGTAATTCATTTGTAGCTAATGGATTATAATGAGCTATAATTCACTGTGAGTAAAGAATAATAGCTTTTATTTGTTTTAGTTAGGAAAAAAATCCATAGTCATGTAAGATCTCAAAATGACAAATGGTAGAACCATCAGTTGTTATATTTACAGAAATGAAAGAATAATAAGTCTTGTAGGTCATTCAATCGATGGCTGATTTGTAAAAAAAATGGTACAATGATGTCATTATAGAGATCCGATATGAGATTAAATCCAATCATTATCGTGTATAACTGTTCCGACAAGAAATAGCAATCGTTTAAGACTGAAAAATATCATAATGATTGATTTGTCATGATGTGGTTCGATGAAGATGTTTTTCATCAATGTTTTGGAGAGCTTGAACACACATATATTTTTTAATGACTGCTCACTCAAAACAATCGATGTGTTTTTCCCCTACAAAATGCATCATCATCTGGCCATGTAAAATTTCGGATAATTCTGATAATAAAATAGTTGTACTTTATGATAGTTAGATGAATAGTTTATATATGCAAAGTTTAACATTCTGACTTTTTAGTATCTTATCACTTATATCGGTTTTTTTTTCTTCATGGAGAGGATTTCTTAAGGACAATTGATCCATGAAAGTAAAAACCGAAAAAAATATTAATGAAAGATTTATGCAACTAGTCTCATTGTGATAAAATGATTGTTAAAATGCTCGAAAATTAAATACTTTAGATGGTGTAAATTAGATTTCCAACCTTTCCTTTGATTTGTGATTCTGTGGTAGAGGCCACAATCTGGCTTGTCAGAAGGCGCAAATTCGAATTAACTTTAATGTAGTTAATATTTTCAAAAATTAGGATACAGTTCTGATAACAAAAATGTGCGTGCATCCATCTATGCTGTCGAATTGTCTGATGAGAGTTTTCAGCGGGTTTTTTTTTCCCTGTACGACAAACAAATGCAAAAATTCCCTGTGAAAGTTCATTTGGAAGAAAACGATTTCCTTTCTCAGCAATTCAGAAATTGTTCGTGATATTACTATATGGAATTAAAAAAAAATTGGAAATGTTATAAGGAAAAGGGTACATTTTATATAAGTTATATACAAGCCAAATTTATTGCCATCAGTCAATTTATTGCCAATATTATCAAATTGGCGATATTTTTAATATTGTGACATAGTTTTGTAGAAATAAAAGAATTATTTTAAATAATAAATAATTTTAATAATTTTTCTTGATAAAATATAATTAAGAAATAGGCCATAATATTATTTGTAGACTAATTTATATTTTTATTATAATTACAAGTTAATATTAAAAATGATTCTTTTCATTCTTTGTAAATAGTATCTGTTTAAATTGTTTGTTATCACTGCTTAAAATAGTATACTTATAGATGGCATTATACTAAATCATATTTTTATTAATGTAGTGCTGGTGTCTAAGAATTATTGTAAAAAGCTAGAATCTATTGTAATTATTACAAAATTAAAAAAAGCTAGAAAAGATAAAAATAAAATATATTTACTAACTTACAAAAACTACTAGTATTAATAAATTTCGATCTGATATCATTTGATTGTTTTGTAATATAAGCTATACTCGATGTAAAAGTCAAGTATTGGTAAGCATTTGAGGAATCTTGAATTAATAGAAATTAATATTCGATATCATGAATTTCAATTTGTATCAGATCCTGAAAATTAGTATAAAGCGTCATACAGATACAATCTTCATATAAACCACATAAAAATTCCATGAATTAAAAATTATATATATATATATGGAAGATTATCCAGTTAGAATTCCACAATTTCTCATAAGTTTGTCAACGCAAATCATAAATTTTTAAAAATTAATATTAATTATAATGTAATTAATATTTAGTTATAATTAAATTTAACCCATATTTTTACTGGCTATGATTTTAAATTACACGCCATACGGGGTAAAGGTATTCAATAATTTCCCTGATTGGTACATAAATTGTTAAATGTTAATTAATCGTCTGGAGTGGCTATTAGATAGCTCGTTTCGTTTCTGAACTATGTTCGAAATCACAAGTGAACTAAAACCAGGAGCTCTCATATCTTTGCTGGGGGTGGACACAATAAATACGTAGGCCCAAATGTCCTTTTGCTGGGCTCTGGGAGGAGAATCTTTTACACCCCCTTTTCTCCCTCCTTATGTCCTTTGGTGCAACAAAACAGCTGATGTGATTTCTAAAAATACGGCAAAGCAATATAGAATTCATAAAATGTAATAAAAGAAAGGAGTCATGCTCTCTCTCTGATTAAATCATGGCAATTTCAACATGCTAGAAGGAAACCATTAAACACAAGGTATAGTGGAGCAAATTGTTGTAAATTCAATTCCGACAATGGAATTTGCTTTGTTTGCTGTACATCAAAGAACCTCTAAACGGGCTGGCCAAATTTCTTAAGTAAAAAAAACCCGGCAAAATGAGATTACAGAAAGGGAATGGGGACTATATAATAATCAGTATTTATGAGAAAAATAGTTCTTGAATCTTTTTTACCTTAACTTATTAAACTTTCTATTGGATTGGCAATAAGTGATTGCGGATTTTAAATAAGGAAGAAAATTCCAAATTTTTGCTTAAAAATATAACTTTATTCAATTAGGTATTGTCCGTTTTTGTCGATGACCTTTTGACGTCTTTCAGGCAGTGTCATAATTCCATGTTTCTAGAACTTCTGATTTTTGCCAGTAAAAAACTGAATTAAATGTGATTTTACATCATCAGCGCCATTAAAAATTTTACCATTCAAGGAGTTATGCATGGAACGAAATAAATGGTAATATGAAAACGCAAGGTCAGGGTGGATATGACAACACATATACATTTTTGGCGAGTGATCAAGATATGTGCGGCCTTATCATACTGGAAAACAACACTCTTACGATTTGCCAATTCTGGCCTCTTTTCTTGAACTGCATCTCTCAGTTTGGTAAGTTGCTGAACGTACATGTTTAAATTAATCGTTTGGTTTCTTGGTAAAAGTTCAAAGTGCAGAATTTCTTAATAATCCCGCCAAATTGATAGCATAATCAGCTTTTGGTGTATCTCAGCTTTGGTGTTGTCTGAGCTGGTAGTATCACCCTCGAACTTTTCTGATTAATGCTGCTATAAACTATCCACTTTTCGTCGCCAGTTATCAGTCGTTTCAGAAATGGACCAATTTCGTTGCGTTTCAGAAGAGAATCGCAGATGCTAATGCATTGTGTCAAATGAATTTCCTTACGTTGATGAGGGATCCTTAAATCAAGTTTCTTGAAATAGTGAAGCTGTTTAATTTTTTTTTTGAATGCGTGTATGCGATACATTGAATCTCTGCAATCTCACGTGTTGAACTATGATGATCTGAATCAATAATGAGCTTGATATGTGTCTCCTCAGCTTCAACTGGACGCCCAGATCGTTCCACATTTTTCAGTGAACAATCACCAAGAACGAAATTTGGCGAACCAATTTGGACATTGCCTTTCTTTCAATGCTTCATTCCCATATACGGCACATAATTTCTTGTGCACTTGCGATGCCTTCTTGCCTTTTCAAAAATAATACAATAAAGTATGTCTGAAATGCGTGTCTTGTTATTCCATTTTTTAAATTGGGATAAAAACGAAACTAAATAACTAAACGATACAATTTTTTACTAAATTAAAGAATTAATCGTAATGATTGCACTAATCGTTACCAGAAGCACTAATCGTAATGATTGATAATGGAAGTCCAAATAACAATATAGGTTAGGCGCTGAACACGTTGACGAATCTGAAAGAATGTGCTGAGACCATCTATTGACAAAATCCGTAATCACTTAGTTGACAGCCCAACATTATTTCCAGACATTATTCAACTAAAAATTCATACAGACATAGAGAAGACTATATTCCCTTAACAATATCGCAAAAGTCCATTCTAATTAATTTATGGGATGGATCTTTATTGCACATATCTAAATACTTCCTAATTATGCATTTTGTAATATACTGATTGTTAAAACCGATATAGAAATGATGCCGTTAGTCTACGTATACTGTAGGACGGCCAAATAATTTAACATTAATATAAAAACAATTAATAAAAATATGAAAATGAATACTGAAATAAACAACTATTTACCTTTACTTTTAATGAATACTAATATATACAATTACAATCAAATTTAGGATTTTTTACATTGGCACTTGAAACAGACTAAATAAAAAATGTTTATAGAGAAGCAATCATAATATTACGCATACCTCAAATGAAATATTCCCATGAGTGGGTAGGCAGTGATTTACCAGTAGCCTCAAAACCTTTAACAAAAAAAAAAAAAAATGCTACCCGCAAATTCAAAGATGGGACATAGAAGATCTATGCTATAAATTATCCAAGTAGCCATTCTCGCAGCAAAAAATTGCAGTAACAGGCTCACGCACTCGTCGCAGATCGTTCGCTCTGCTTTCAACGGGTCTTTCTTTTGCCCGCAAAAATTCCAAAAAAAGGTCCCACCAAAACCGACCAGTTCTTGACATGACCGTGTGACCGGAGGGGTTATCTACCATCCTGGATTCATACAGAAAAAATAAAGGAAATACCCCTTACCCCACACACAACAGGATAATTACCAGTTACAACACTGATGAATCAAGAAATTAAGAAAAATTTACCTTAGAGATAATAACAATAATAATTTCTGATTAATTTAATTTTACGTTTATTTTTATAGAAGCTGCAAAAACTGACATTTTAATTCAAACGATGAAAAAAAGATCAGATATACGAAAAAAAAAAAATTAATGTTTTTTTTTTTAAAACTATACATTTGATCATTCTGTTAAAAATGATATGTACGCTAAACTGAAATCCCCGCACTTTGTTCTCTGAAATTTAAAGAATAAATTTATTATTTACTGACATTTTGTTTCTAAGTTATAAACGTGTGCATATTCGTAATATAAACTGATTTGGTAGCAATGATGTAATAATAGTAGCATAACTGATTCAAATTAATATACATTTAAAGTGTACGTAAAGATCCTCATCGTATTTAATTGATTGAATTCTCAGTGACTATATACCATATTGAGACCATACTGATTCTAGTTCGGGTTTCATGATAGGACATGCGCAGAATTAAATCTTTTGCTCCAATTGTCTATTACTGTAGCAACGGGTGCCGAGCATTTCAGCGACGCCCTCTCCCCCCCATTCGAAAACTAATCTTGTTCTCCCGAAGCACTAATCGTTCGGTGAGGGTGGACGACAGGGAAGGTCCTAGCTCCCTGACATCGCAGATTCAATTATGTTGCCAGATTAATGTCCGGAAGATACCGCAAATCGCTTCTTGTGGAAGAGGAAAGTGTTTGCTCGCGTTTGGATATTTACTTTGGGAGCTTCATTTTAAAATCGTTTTTTGGTTCATAGGAGTTTTCCAGATTTAACTTTTATTACTGGCACTATCTTTTGTAAGCTAGTGATGAAAACATCAGATTTTTTAAAAAAATTAACAACATAATGCAATTAGATGTAAAGGGAATGAAAATATTTCAAAGTATGGTTTACTTTGAAATATTTTCATTCCCTTTTACAATTGCAAGCCGAAATACAATAGAGAAAATATGATTATTATTTGTTAAATTCTCTCTCTCTCTCTCTCTCTCATTTATATCGTTCACAGATATATACAGGAAGAATAGTCTGTCATAATGATTCAAAGTTATTTGAACTAGTCAGAAGCATTTTTTGATATGAAAGCATCTATAAAATCATTATGGGTAATAAGTTTTGGATTGGCGAGTTACTTTTTCATGTTCAGTTTGAAATGTTAATAGCTACAAAATTACTCATAAATACATCATCATCATCAATAGCCCGACAGCCCAGAGTGGCCAAGGCTTTAATTTGGCGAGATTTCCATGCAATCCTCTGGGTGACAAGGGTCCACCAATTCTTAATCTTTGGTACAGCAAAGTCTTTTCAACTGCGTCTATCCATCGCAACTTGGGTCATCCAGGGTTTTTACAAGGTTTAAATCATTCATACTAAATATATGAGCAGCCCAGTTTAATCTATTGATCTTAATAAATTTTATAATATCTGGGTCTTCATAGCATTTATAAATTTCTGCATTATACCGTCTTCTCCAGCAATCACTTCCCCCTAACACCTTCAAGAATAGTCTTTAAATAACCTGTATATATATATATATATATATATATATATATATATATATTTCATTTGGATTTGACAATTAATTTATTTCATATTATTACTTCTGTTCTGTTTTTTATTGAAGATGTTAATTTTTGTGTATTTATTTAATTTTAATTATTATTTATTTTAATTTTATTTGTTATTATTATTATTGTAAATATCATGCAATATTCAGTAAAAAAAAAAAGCAATTATATTAAGTTTAAAATTTTTAAAAGTTAGATTTCATAACAAAATTAAAATTAGTTTAAAAATGTCGTTAGGTTCAAAAGGAAAAAAGATTTGAATTTAATGTAATCTATACAATTTTCAAAAGCAATATATATTTCCAAAAAAATTATGAAATTGTTTGTTTAAAATCATTTTAGTTTTGTTTCTTTGCTATCTATGTTCCTTTTATCATTAAAGATGTTACACGACTTGGGCAATGTAGCAATGAAACATAAGATGATAACAACACTTAAATATAAAGGCCTTGTGTAATGTTACGATTATTAAAAATATAATATTTTGTTTTAACATACTTACTATTTTTTAAAACTGAAACTAATTAGTTATGTAAGAGTGCAACAAATAATTTGTCGTTTCACTTCACTTAATACATTGCAATCTATGCAGAAATAGTTTAAAATATCTCAGAATTCAAACTCGCCAATAAAATAGAGAGATAATTCCGAACAGCGCCAATCACAATTGATATCAATTTAATCTGCCTCAATCTGCATTTCCGGACCTGTTAATTCGTGGCGCGAAACGGCGCAGATGATTATGTTTCTACCGCAAGGATCCGCTCCACCGTCGTTATGACGTCAGCCTTTATCAGTTGGGGGAAAGTTGCAAGTATTGTGTCGGAAAATATTCGCAATTTAAATTATGAGGTTAAATTTCGAGATTTATCTCAGTTCGGTAACGGTCGCACAATGGCCGATAGATAATTGCGCGGCAGTTTAAAACTGATTTAATTAGTTTTCGGAAGTTTTATGGAGGGTGGTAGGGAGAGGGGTGGTGATTTTCTGGGTTGTATAGAGAGGAAAGTATTTTTACTGAGGGGAAAAAATGAATTTCTGTACAGACAATGTTTGCTAGAGGGATTTTTTTTTAAAAAATGTGAAAAGACTTTTATAAAATTATGTAAATTTTATCAATTTATGGCAGATAATGATTTTTATCAATTTCGAAGAAAAGATTGTGAGTTTTAAAAATTAAAGAACAAATAAAATATGTTATATAGTTTATGAATACAATAGTGCCTAGTGCATCTCGTGTGATGCATTTATATAACGATTTTTCCAAGAGGTTCACCAGTACTACATTCTTTCTTTCTCTAAAGTTTAAAATAATTTAAAATTTGCTATTATAATATCCTTACATCGTTCTTTATTAATTTTTTAGTCTGATATAGATGTAATACAATTTCTCTCATTAAAAACATTTTTTCACCAATGCATTTCGTCGCATTTATAAAAAATAGTGTTAAATGGGTGATTATAATTAAAGTCCCACGTTCAAAATGCTGTAACAAAAGAACCACTAGTCACAATGAGTTCATATTTGAACTGTAGATACGGTGTGGCATTAAAAAAAGTTCCATCGATTTTTCCCGTCCAATTTGGTATGACCTTGACGTGGTAGATGGGCTTTCCACTAAAGGTGCCACAATTGTTGAATGACTTGGAAGTAATTTCTTTTGTCAAAAAATCGAAATAATCAGCACATTGAACACTACAGTTGGTTTAATGCGCAACTCATGCCAAATAAGTTGTAATTTCGATTCAAAATATCACTTGCAGCTGAATTCACTTTCTTTATGTCGCTTACAACGCCATCTATTAATACATTTAGGAACTTTTTGATGTTGTACTGTTTCCTCTTCTTCAAGTATCTTCAATTCAAATTTGAACTCATTGTGATGAGTGATTCTTTTTTACAGCCTTTTGAAAGTGGGACTCTAATTATAATCATATATTATATATATATATTTAGTTTTTTTTTTTTTTCGTTCATTTTTATCTACTCTTTTTTATTACTCCTTAAATATGATAAAATTTGTAGCATTATTTATTTTTACTACATTTACATTACAAAAAGGAGCTGTCCTTATCAGCAGGTCTGCTATAAAGCAAACAAATAACGCTGTGATGCACCCGAGAATTATGGCAAATCTACAAATTTCAACTATAAAAAATTTAGAGTCGAAAGAATAAAAAGAAAAAAAGAAATAACATAAAAAAATATGTAAATAGAAGTTTAAAATAAAATTTACGAAATTTATTTCAAAAACGATTTCATGAATAACATATTCTTTATTTTATTCATGAAAAATAATTCATTATCTAGAATAAATAAATAAAGATTCTATAATGCTTATTTATCCGTTGTTAACAATGAGCACATATTAGGATACAGTTAATAAATATAAAAAATTTCAGTAATTTAGCAAATCTCCAAGAATGATTCTCTAATTTTGAAAAAAAAAAAAAAAAATTAAATCATGTCTCAGAGCTTTTTTTAAAAAATGCTAATTTTATTCATTTTTTAATTTAATATTAAATCACAGTTAAAAAATTTGGAGGCATTCAGTAACAATGAAAAATTTTTAATTTCTAATAATTCAAAGTGCATATTGGTGACATATTATCGTAGAATAGCAGTAGAACTACACAGCCCAATCACATTAATGTGACCACCACCTACTTTCGACGTCAACGTGAAATAATCAATCACAAAAGGCAGGTGGCAGGACATTGCAGTGGAGTGTATATAAAGGATGTCCTAGGGCATCGGAAAGCATTTCAATCGTTATTTACCTTGATCGAATTGCAATTGGTCCGCTCTGCCATAGGTGGTTATTCTGGCTTTTGACAGGTGGTCACGTTAATGTGACTGGACTGCGTATATATCATGAGTCATGTGCAAGTCAGCTACAGAGTCATGAAATACAAAGCACGGGACTTGATATTGGCCAATCGTTAAGTCATTAGCACATACTTGATATAAATTTTAAAACACGTACATTTTTGTTGATGACAAGGACTTCATACTCTTTAATGGATATGAAGTCCTGAAAACAAAAAAATTCTGAAATAGATAAAGCAAAATTCATAAAATTTTTACAATCGTTGAATCATTTTGTTATTTGATATAAATAATTGGACTTTATTTATTTAAAAAAATTTTTTTGAAAATATTTAGAATAATTGTCCAAAACAATAGAGAGAAAAAACATTAAGTGATTAAATAAATTAAAATTTGATTCTTCCTTCCCTATTTATATAAGATTATGCTAAAAAAATTTTTTTAATGGTTTAATTTTAAGTATTGGAATATTTGGAAACATTTTCTTTTTATTCCGGCACAATTTTATAAATGTAATAATTCGTTCCTGCTTCCATCTTTTCGTAACGAATAACTCGCTGTTAAATTCATAAAAAGAATATCTGAATGTACAAGACTGACCTAATCATCGTTATAACTTAGTAAGTTTTACTATTATGTTTGAAAACATAAATTATTCTTACACTCCATATTACAGAAAGTTTGGATTTAGGTAATGTTGATTTAGCCTTTGCTTCTTCCGATAAAAAACAAATGGCGAGAAGTTCCAACACCTTCATTTAAAGCTGTTTATTTAAGAAAGCGCAGGTGGCACCTGCAACGCTTGTCAAAAAACAAAGAACCCAAACTTCTGGCTCAGATGTCACCCAGAAAAAAAAAAAAAAAAAAAGCTTTTTCTTCCACTTCTTGTTCGAACACAAGATTTGTAATCCAGTTACAAAGCTAATTAGCATACAGCCAAGAGTTCCAGAATAAAAGAAAAGGTAAGTTTTTGTAAAAACAAACACAGAAGTAGAATTTTTTTTTCTTTTTCAGTTTGCAAACTTTTGCAAGTAAGATTGTTTAAAAGTTATTCTTTTTTGGATTCTTTTTTTTTTCCAGTGAAAAATTCTTGTGTGAATTCTTAGATTTTGAAACTTAATGGAAGATTCTATTACTGAATTTAGAAGCATCTTTCGATAAAATTATTTTTAATATTAAAAAGTCCTTCACATATTATTAAATATTATTATTCTGATGATATAATATTATAATATTTTATTACGTGTATTAATATTAATAAAGAATTGCTACAGAAAAGAAGAAACATAACTTTCAATGTAAATTATTCTATTCTATGATATTTCTGTAACCATTTTACAATATATTGTTCTTTTAACTTATTCTTTTAAATCAGGTGTTCTTTAACATGTTTAATTTTTGATTTTGTTTCTAATCGTTATTATATTTTTATTTTTATCGATTTTATATGAATTTATTATAAGCAAATTCGCTCATCCAATTATTCAACATAACGTTCATGTTTAACGTGTAATATGAAAAATAATTTAAGCAATAAGTGCATTGAGATAGAATTAAGGTATAATTAATAATGTTGCATTTTTTATTATTCACAGATACATTTGATTCAATGTTTAATAATTTATAGGTGAAAGAAAGAAACATAATTCTTTTTTTATTATTATTTAATGTGTTCTGTAAATTATTAAATTAAGTAGCAAATCAATGCAGTTTACGAAGTTAAAAACTACCAAAATTGCAAAATTGTATCTATAATCAGTGGGAAAGATGGGTTTAGCATAATTTTTTACAATTTAAATTTTAATTCATCTAAAATTTAAAAACATTTTAAAACTAAAAAAAAGAAGTTATTTGTCAAAAGGTGTAACTGTAACAGCAATATTTAATTTCAGAAAAACTATTTAATACGAAATTTGGGAGAGATATTTCAGGGTTAAAATTTGTACAAATCTTATTTTGAAATAAATGTTAGAATACTCAACTAAGGTATTTAAAAAAATTTTAACGGTTATTTTATTAGATTATTAAACATTTCAGACGACTTAATGTTTTTTCTATTATTTTTAATCCAATGAGGATTTTAAATAAATTTATAGTATTAAAAACTTAGATTTACGAATTTAGAACTGATATTTGCAGTCTTTTAATGCAAATTAATTTTTTGTAATATTCTTTCAAAAAGAAACGATAGTCAAAATTTTAAAAAGCACCAATTGAGTAAAATATCCTATGATTTAAAACATTTTTTATAATAATAATTTTTTAAAGAATATTTTCATTAATAATTTATTTGTATTAAAAAAATAAATTAAATAGGATGAAAAAAAATATATTATTTATTTTCTGTCTGTATTGCGGCCTGTAAAGAATCCTTGTTTGAGAATCCCTCGATTAAGCAAATCATATTTCATGTGATCAAAAATTAAAATCTATACGAATTTTTTTTTTTTTCTTTTATTTATAATTTTATTTTTCCCTAATCATAGAAGAATTCTAATTAGTTCTTTTTAAAATAAGTAAAAAATGTAAATTTCTTAAGAGAAATTTGCTATAAAATAAAATAACATTTTTGAAATTTCATTTGTTAAAGGTTTTATTAGTTAATTCATTTGTAATCATCAAATTATTACTCTATGTATATATAAAAAGCAAAATATTTGTTTAGTTATATTTCCCAAAACTTAAAAATTATAACACTTAGAAATTCAATTTTTTTACATTTATTATTTTTTATCTAGTACGTAATCAAAAATCAAGAAAAATTCTTATTAGCTATATTTTAATTACTAAGAACATTTTTTTAATATTAAATTAAAATTTCAAACTATTTAGTTCAAAAATCACCTTCAAAAGAATTACGAATCAAAAATGATGTCATAGCTCTACTCTTTTTTTATTTACTTTTGTGATACATAAATAGTATTTAATATGTTTTTTTATCCTTTGATTTTTCATTATTAAAGATTCCTAATTACTTAAAGCAACGAAATTAAGAATTATTAAAAAAATATTCTTGAAATGGGAAATTTATGGTTTTAGAAGTTTCTTGAAATTATATTTTGTTTTTACTATATTTTTGGTTTGTTTTAAATGATCAATTATGTTACCTTAAAAATTTTTTTTTTCATTCTAATTTTTTTCTTTGTTTATATTCAGCTATTACTCTGTTTTAGCAGAATAATTTATATGTTTTTGTGGGTTATTTTTATAATCAATTTTTTTGTTACGAATTTGATAATTTAGAAGCACTATACAAGAAATAACTATTTTTTAAAATAAAAATTGGCTTCTCAGCTTGCATGTTTATTTTACTCTAAACATTTTAATGCGTTTATTATTTAGAAATAATATTGATTTTTAATTGTTATTGATTAATATGCAACAATTTATATGGAAAACCAAATGGTTATTGATTTCATACATTATCGTTTCTACAGTTTTAACTATCGCTTATTCATTTTCTTTTACTTCCATGTTTAGTCAAATTTTTATTTTTTGCTGTATCATAATATCAAAAAGCTTAAATTTGGTTATAATTAGCTATATTCGGCTTTCTATTATCTTGAATGTTGATTTTTTTTTTTTTTTTTTTTTTTTACGTTATTATAATGAAGATATTTTCCTTGAATTTCTTTGCATTTATTGTTGACATTTTTTAAATGAAATTTACCAAATATATATTGAAGTTGGACATCGTCGAGTCATATTTGCCAGTATAGATTGTTTAATAAATACCTAAGTAAATTAATTTAAGTTGAAATATTTATATTTACTGATCGCCGGATTTAAATAATTTTCAACCATTGCATTACTAAAACAGGCTTCATAAATTGAAAAACTGTTTAAAAAGGATTTGCTAAGCTCTTAATAGTCCGTGCTTGATATATCTAATTTGTTTTAGAATTTATTTAAATAATTCTGTTGTTAAATTGATGACAGCCAACTTTTTGATGTCAATAACATGGTTTGTAAAACGATGCATTTATTATAATTTATTATTATCATTGTAGTGTATTCAATTTAAAATTCGCCATTAAAAATATAAAGCATATTCTATGATAATTTTTTTTTTTTTTAAATTCCAATTGTCCGAGGCGTGTATCTAAATTGATTGTATTTTGCATTAGTCTAATTTTGAGCAAAATGTTTAGTACAATTTGACTCGAATTGGAGCATTTTACTCTCCATTTAGCTGCTTTATTTCGAATTATTCCAGAATGGCGAACCAGCCTTTCAATCCCCTTACCAACTCGTAAATCACAACAGCAGCTAAAATATATACAAAGGATTATCACGATTAATGTAAATATCATGTAATAGATAATATAGCCATATTAAATTCATCGTTATTTTGATTCACTTTTGCTTAATTAAATTGAAATAACTACAATGAGGTTCTAATAACAAACCAAATAACAAAAAATACCAAATTTTCTTTTTTTTATTTAATATGATAAAAAATTCTTTGTTTTTTTCCAATAGAATTGAATTAAATCATTTAAGATACCGTTTTTTTTTTTTTTTAAATTTATTCTTTTCATTATTACCAATGATTTCGCACTAGAGCTGTGTAGCAAATTATTATTTAGATCCTACATTAGCATTTAAACAAATTTATGGCAGCTTAGATAATTAAAAAAAGTATCTTTTGCTGTAAAGAAAATAAAAGTCACATTTGTAAACTTGGGAAAACTTAATTATATGTAGTTGTAACATAGCAATTAATAGCTTGTGTTGTTTATTACTGTATTAACTGTTAGTTTGTTAGTTTGACTGTTATCCGGCATCTCGAATTTTCCTCGTTTTCTGGTTTGGTACGTTTGCATAGTTTTTGTTTTGGTATCGGAAAAGTATCTTGCTAAGTTGAGTTTTATTTACATCTTCCCGATACCAATCATGGGTGATGATGAAATGTTAAAAGCAAAACTCGCTAAGCCGGGAGATGATACGATATTCGGCAAAATTATTCGTGGAGAAATTCCAACTACTTTCTTACACGATGATGAAAAGTGTGTTGCTTTCAAAGATGTCAACCCCCAAGCACCTGTTCATATTTTAGTAGTTCCTCGAAAGCCAATTGTTCAATTGAGTACAGCAGAAGAAGGAGATGCTGATATACTCGGGCATTTGTTGCTTGTGGCCAAAAAAATTGCTAAAGACCAAGGTTTGAACAACGGTTTCCGAATTGTCATCAATGATGGCCCAGAAGGTGGGCAGTCTGTTTACCATTTGCATGTTCATGTTTTGGGTGGTCGTTCTCTTCGCTGGCCACCTGGCTAACTGTATCGTGACTTACCATACAGTTGTTTGCTCAGAGTTAATTTGCATTGGGAAAAATGTACTGGTAAAGAATTCAATAAAATTTAATTGCGTATTCAATAATAATGATTTTCCGCTATTTGCCTTCTAAAAGCATTTGTTAGGATTTACATCAATTAAAAATTGTAATTCATTGGCTTGTTTTTGAAAAAAAAAAAAAAACTGATATTATGTATAACTTAAATTTAATCATGCACTCTGCTGTGTTATGTTGTCAATTCTTTAAAATACTAATCAATTTTCACACGTTTGTTAATTAGTAATGTGTAACTTTTACAAGTTTTGGTTTGAATGATTTTCTGTATACTTCTTTAAAACTGTTTTTGAAAAAGTCTTAATAAAGAATTTTCAGCAAAACATTTCCTATTTATTTAAATACTGACTTTATTTGGATTGTGTTTGAATTTTTGGTGCTTGTTTTTTATTATAGTTGTCCTGACAAAGCAATTGTCAGAACTTCAATATGTATAATTTAACATATGCATTTCATTGACTATACTGTTATTACAGTTTTGCCTAAGGCTGTTAAAAATAAGGAATAAATCATTTTTGATGTATCTAGATATTTTTAAGCAAATTCAGTCAATTTTTTAGGAAGAAATAAAGCTGGAAAGGACTCGACATGTTATTAAACAGGCACTAGATGTGAATAGAACAAACATAGAAACCTTTTAGTTGACAAACCATTAAATTATGATTTGTGTAAAATTTTAAGTCGTCTGAAGCAAAAATTTTATTTTTTTTCTGGACAAACACTTTCATTCACAAAAAAATTCCAAATTTTGAAATTTTATATGTTACAACTGCATAAGAAAATGAAAGTTAATAAATATTACTAGTTAATTAATTATTAACTGCAGATCTGAATTTAATAAGCATCCTGTCATGAATACTGTCTGTAAAAGTATTGAATTTTTTTTTTTTCTTATAGTAAACAATGAAATATTTCATATATTTATAGTTATATGGCTGTAATTTCAATGTTGTGCACAATATATTTTTAGTGACATAATATTATTTAGATTTAAGACATTATATGGATTATATATTTTCTTTTATTACAGTGATTTCAAAAGAAGAAACGTTACTTTAAAAGAGTATATAATGTGATAAATAACATTTAACAGTGCTTTCATATTTATTTAATTACAATTAACAATGCTATGCTGAAAAATTACTTTTCTTGGTTTCGAGTTGTGTTTATTACCATACGCTTTAAAATCTTAAATATTTGAAAGTTACTGTAGCTTGGCAAGTTGAACTTAAGCAACATGTGAAATTTCTTTAATACTTTAAGTTTACCAAATGATTTTTTTATTGATTTATTTTGATCCAATATTCTGTCCATGTTACTTGTCTAATGCACTACTTTACCATAGACAAATAAAAGCTTTCCTTACTCCTTCCTATACATGAAAATAAAACTATCTTAATTGATTTACAGTTTATATGAAATCATATGCTAAAATTATTTTACTAATTCATTACTTGTAATGCTTTTACATATCTTGTGAGTAACTCAAATGTATTAATCTAGATTACATATGTCTAGTAATAGAAAATATCTGAAGTAGTAGTACAAATTTTGTGTATTCTGACTAAAACATTTCATTACCTTTATTCACAGTTATACTAAATATTTCTTATTCATATTTATTCATCTACAATCGATTGTTTTTCCATTTCATTGATGAATTAGTATGATTTATAAGATTTTCTTATCTGAGAAGTATATTTAATATTCATAAATTTTTGCATTTGCACCATTGTTTTGATTTACTTATTTTTTTTTCCCTGTGTATTGCTATTGTTGTATGTTTTTAATCTTGTAAAGTTTATATTTCATTACTAGACATATGACTCATATACTGACTCAACACAAATCCTAGTAATATTTCTCAGGTTTTTTAAATACATTATATTTAGAATTGTGACAGATAAAAATATAGATGATTTAAAATAAGGCATATTAATTTTGTTGGATTGTTTATATTTAGATATGTCGAAAGTTAATTTCATACTTATTTTGTTCCGTTGGGGATTATAAAGTATTGCTAAAAGATTTCTGTGTTTATAATATCCAAGATTTATTATAAAAAAAAAGCATCCAATTTTTTAAATTATATGTTTTAAATTTATTCACATTTAATTTTTTTCGGCATATTATATTTGTACTTTTAAATTGCCTTGCAAAAATATTAGAAAATATAAATTTTTGATTCAAAAAGAGAAATGTTGATTAGTAATTAATGTAATGCAGAATTTATTTAAATAAATCTATAAAAAAATTGGTACTTATGTATTAACGGTACCTTGGCGACAGTTGCGCCAAGAAAAGAGCACATGC
Source organism: Caerostris extrusa (assembly GCA_021605095.1). Lineage (NCBI taxonomy): Eukaryota > Metazoa > Arthropoda > Arachnida > Araneae > Araneidae > Caerostris > Caerostris extrusa. The sequence continues at coordinate 44,077 of BPLR01007256.1, forward strand.
GCCAACCGCAGTACAGATGTTGGCGGCAATTTACACTTAAAATTTTTTGTTCCAAATAATAAAATATATATGAAACACTTCATTTAAAATCAAAACGCTTTCAAAATATTTTTATTCCAAATAATAAAGATTGGCGATACTTAAAAACCGCCAAGGTACCGTTACTACGTAAGTACCAAAAAAATTTATAAATTGATGTTAGGAAAAGCAAAAACTTGAATAATTCAAAAATATTGAAAACTGAAGACGGTAAATTTATGCAAATTAAATCATCACGTCTTAAAGAGACACAGCTATTTCTTTTTCTAAAAAATGTTTGAAGAAAATAACTTCAAAATATCCATGGTGATACAAATGTGAAAAATTAAAAGAATCTGAATATTTAATTGATTTCTATACCATTATACATATATATATAATGTCTCAATGTGAAATGATTAGGCAATGCTGAGCTCGAATTGATGCATTACTTCAGTGTATCAGTGTTGTCCCCTGGTGTAGTGTTATGGCAATTTGGAAGAAACATCCAGTGATACTTATGGAAGAAGGGGGATTCTTACTCTACTAATTTATTTCAAGCATTTTGTGCAACTGTATATACTTAACTTGCCCATATCTGACATAAACATTTGGACTTTAAATAGCACTTAGTATTCAAACTGAATTTCTTTAATTTAGGAGCTCATGGTCTGATGGCCAATTGGCTAACTCTTTGGCCTTTGCCACCACAGACTTCAGGTTTGAATCCTGCTGGTGGCATGGATGTTTGTTACTGGTTTGGAATTCACGTTAAACTGTAGGTCCCAGTCTAATTAGCCTGAAGTGTGCACAAAATGATCATAGCGTGACAAACCAAACCAAAACATAAGGGTTCTTTAAATTAAAAAAAAAAAACATTTTAAAGCTTATTTAATCAACTGAGAATTTATGAAACAGTATATAAATTTTTTTTTTTTCCATTGTTATTATGAAATGTAAACAGTAGTTGATGCATATTGCAATATTTTTCTAAATTAGTAATAACTGCCCATCAAATAAATTTGGCGGATTTTTCCTTTATTTACAATTCAATTACATCTAAAACTCATTACATCAGAAAAGTTCTTAAATGCAAAAAAAAATTTATAATATTTTCTAATATCAAAAATGCTTTTATGAAAATTTTAAATCTGTATTAATTTAAAATTGCATCATGTACGTGATCTTCAGGCATGCATGAAATATATGAGCTTCATGACAGTTTTTCATATATTATTAAGAGCCCACTGCAAATACACAAATCCAAATTTTATTCAATTTAATTAATACAAATTCATATTTTAACATATTCTGATAAGTCTTAAGTGTATATAAAAATAAGAGAAATTGTACATAGAAAATATAATTAAGAGGAAAAATGTAAACCAATTATTTCAAAATTTTAATAAAATATAAAATGGATTAACAAAAAAATGCAACTTTTGACGAATACGTATCGTCAAATTTTGAAATTGACTCGTAATTTGTTATTCAATGAATTTTGTGTGATTCTAATTTATTAATGTGAACAATATTTGAACTTCATTGTGGAGTACAAAGATTCACAAAAATGTGTTGTACCAAATGTTGAGAATAGACGACAAGCAACTTTAAGCTTTAACATTTTGATTCAGGTGAGAGTTTCCAAATTCAATTATAGAAGTAGATTTGTGCTGCATTTGAAATGCCTGATCGTTTTAAAACCTTGGAAATCCAATTCTCCAGCATTGTTTTAAATAAGTATTTCAGGAAATGAAAATTCTCCTTCAATAATAAATAGGTTTACAAAATATACTATAAAGTTTTAAAATTTACTAATTTAAGTTTGAAATCTCCATTTCACTTTTAGAAATATGCTATATGAAAATATGTATATGCACATATATATATATTATTTCTCACATTCAAATGATTATTGCAGAAAGGAGTAAATTATTTAGAGATAAAAGTAATAAAACTCCACACAAAATCTATAAATAATGTATTAGTTAATTTTAGAAAATTTTGAAAAAAATTTTGAAATAATAATAATAAATGATTTTCAATTGAAATCGCACTTAACGAAGAGCCTCATTTTAAAGATCTTTATTTCAGATGTCTGCTTAGAAAATTATTTTCTAGTAATCGATTGACTTCCTTGCTAGAAATGACTTTCCGAGATCTAAAGTAAAGTAATTCATTCCGTACTATCTCACTAATGGATGTTCCCCGTTTTGTTACCAGTTGATCGAAGAAAGACTCCATGAATAGGCTACCATTTCACACGGCCATCAATGATCTGTAAAAGGCGACCCATAAAGATGGAGCTGTCATTTCCTCGCAAGTTCATTTAATCTACCATTATTGAAATGTCCGACCAACGTCAGATTGCCACCCTAGATGACCTCATCGCTTTCGCTTTTCTAGGTCTTCCTATTGTGAACCAGTTATTTGATGTTCTTTGTCTATGTTATCGGCCATCGGACGTAAAAAAAAACGAAAATAGGATTTCTTACGAAATTGAAGCTGTTTGCTTTTCATTATTGTTTTTAATTTCTTTTTCGAATGTTTAACTGAAAAACATTACTTCTTGCAATGGATCTGAATTTACGTTCTGCTTTTTGGCTATCTGCTTTCACATTTAATAAATTGATTGACTTTTTTTTTTTTTTTTTTATTTTAAGAAGCGGCGATCTCGTAACAAATATATTTTATACAATGAAATGGTAGCGGATTTTTATCTTTATTAGAGGGTAAAAAAAAGTATTAGTACACCTTTATTTGTATTTTTAAAAGAAATTTTAATTTAATCCTTGTAAAATTTTTAAACAAAATATCTAATGTAGATAAAATATACAATACCAAATAAAAGTTTTTATTTTATATAGCAGGATAAAAATATTCGTACAAATAAAATAATTTACAAATTTTGTTACAAATAATTTACAATAAATACTTAGTTAATTCTTTGGCTTTTATAATAACTTGTAGTCTTTGTGACATAGTTTCGATCAGCTTTGAAATAATTGAATCCGACATAAAAATGCATTTTCTTGAATAACTTTTAGACCACCTTTGCTAGAAATGGATCTTAATCTTATTTTGTTATCTAAAACATCCCACAAATGCTCAATTGATTGATACTTTGTGGCTGTGGAAGAAACAAATTTGGATGTGCTATGTAACACTCAAAGTGTAGTGTTTAATTATGTCTGTTTATGACTATTATCATGTATAAAAATGCAATCACGATTGAGCCCATTTTTGAAGCACTTGATTGTAAAATATTCTTTAATATATTAATACATGAATTAAAAATTACAAATTGAAATTGTCAAGAAACGATGTAAGGTACATACATAGTTTTATTCATGTTCTCATCAATAATGACCAAATTTCCTACACTGAGGTACTCATGCAGCCCCAAACAAGTGCAGAACATCTGTTGTTGGCAAAATATTCTTTGGTAGCATCTCTGTGTTTGGTTATCTCCAAATCATTTCTGCTAGATCACATCAAAAATGTTGGACTAACTATTCGAGAAGATAAAGTTTTTTTCCCCAAAAAATTTAGAACCATGATGTGGATTTCTTTTCTGCAAAAAGCCAACGTAATTTCCAATTCGTCTCGGACACGAAATATTTTCTTCTAGCAATTGTCAACTAAAACAATTTTCTCTTCATACATTTCGTACTGTACTTATTGATATGTGTACAGCATGTTAAAACTTAACTGCAATTTTAAAAGCACTAGTCTCGGTTTTTTTTTTTTCAATTGACGAATAATGAAACTACGATCATAAGAGCTGAAGAGCGATGGTTGACCGATTCGAACTTGATTGAATAAATCTGAAAAAGTACTAAATCTTTTAATTATGGACTCTATAGTAGAAAAAAGTCTACGAATCAAAACTGAAATAAATTTGATTTAATGTTTTATCTGTTCTTGACAAAGTTCTAAATTTTGGAAATAGTAGTCTCCGAAGGTTTCATCTCCATTTCTAAGTGTACTACTTCAAGAACCCAAATTTCAAATTGAATTTTTAATTCAGCATATATACTGTAGCATTTTTCTCACAGGAAGAGTTTTGACATTCATTCACAGGATAGAGGAATGTTGACAAGTACATAATAGCAACCCATCATTCAAATTTGACAGCAGACAAGCAATTTTGTGGGTAGTTATATTACATGCAATTAGTGTTTTGTACTAATGAGCACAACCTGTCACTCAAATCTGATATCAGATATTCGGTGATGTATAATGAGACTCAGGAAATTAGCGAATGCCTGTGCAACCTTCACAACTACAGATTTAATATTGACTACATCATGAGTTATTCTATTGTGATGAGTGATAGACCACGAGCTGAGAAATGTCTACTCCAATAAGAAGTGAGGGAAGCTGAATCCCCCCTCCCCCTTCTCCTTTTGACGGATTTTGGGAAGGCTTTTTGGAGAAGAAAAGAGAGTTCTACGACGAGTCGACCAAAAGTGTTATTTTTCTTTTTTTTTTTTTTTTTCTGAAGTGATTGAATTGGCTGGAGTTTCCGCCTGTGTTTCAAAGTGAACTGCTTGTTATTTTTTATGAAAAAGAAGTGTTAATATGTTTGAAATCGGCAGTAGTTATTGATATGTATTTCCAATCAACCGGAAAATATTTTATATTTACTGTAGTTGGGAAAATGTTGAGTTATTTTTATTAGTGTATTGGTAAATAACAAATTTAAACTAAGCTATCAGAATGTATCATGCATATGTAAAATTGAATTTTTAATATTTAGGGTTTGTTTGTTATTTCCGGTGAAGTAGCGAATTTTAAAATTAGGGCCCAAGAATATTCCACTTGCAACTTTTCTTTAATCGGTTAACACATCTAAATTAAAGGTTTGTTACTTTATATTTTCGACATTCTAAAAATGACTTTATCACTTATACATGTTCTCGTTTACGAGACATAATAATTACCTTAAAATAATTCGGGTAATGCACGGGGCAGAAAGAGGATTACTTAAAAATAAATGCAAATTAATGCTCGACTTTAATAAGTAAGAAAACTCGTCTTTTATCGTTGTAACAATGCTCAGACAAATTGTAACAAGGTGCAGAGATAGGTTTCAGCTTCAATTTTTTTAAAGTACAAACGCGAAAACATTGAATTTCGACCAATCATGCCTCTCTTGCAACCCGAGAGACCAATCTGTGATAGCTTCCTGAACAACCAATTAAAGTTGCTTTTTTTATTTAAACTTCTGTCTGTAATACCAACATTTGTGTTCTACTGCTTCCGGTTTCCAAATCACGAGATAGTACTTCTCTCGCGCGTTGTTTAATCTCTCGGGGAATAGCAATAC